>JALPQD010000199.1:3730487-3755677 GCA_023101885.1 Typhlomys cinereus | reverse complement strand
GGCTCAGGTTAACGACAGTCAGTCATCTCGCTGTCCTGATCAACCCGAGGAAGGAAGGAGGGGCTTCATCTGGATCACGGTCAAGGGCGTAGCTCAGCCTGGCAGGAAAGCTGGGCAGGGCTTCCGGGCTCACCGGAGAAGTGTTGGATGCAATAAAAATGTCCTGAGTTCGGACCCCCAAGCCCCACATAGAAAACGTCAGCAGAAATGGAGGCGGCCTGTACCCCCAACCCTGGAAGGCGGAGCCTGGGAAACCCCAGAGCACAGCAATAAAGAGGTAGAAAAATCCAGGGTGACTCCCTACGTCACCCTTGAGCCATCACAGGCACACACACTCAAGCGCTCTCTTGTACACACACACACACACACGCACACACACACACACACACACACACACGACGCACACACACACAATCTGCATTGGTAAGGTATATTTGAGATAAAGGATTTTCCAGGTCTTTCCAATGAACATTGGTCAATATAGGCTGCAGACTCACCAGAGGGGCACAGAGTTAGACCACGAAATCATCCCCAGACCCCTCTCGCGTCTGGCCAGCTGATTCCTGGCTCGTGGAAACCAGGAAGACCACATGCAGGCACTGCGAGTGCCTGCGGGAAGGACAGGATGTTCCACACAGTGTCCTATAAGATGGGGCGGGCCGGAAATTAAGTCACACATCATCGGCCACAGGCCACGCTGTGGGGACAGCAGCCAACCGACACCCGGACTTGGCAGGTGCACCCAGGGTCTTGATTTCACAAACCAGGAAGTTAAGCTCAGCGTCCAGCACTGGGACCAGCAACTCCTCTGAGCTACGTGCATGAAGCACCGGTGAGGTGCAGTGAGCGGACCTGCCAATCAGGAGGGGCGCAGGGCACTGGGAACGCGCTGTGTAGAGCGCTCGCCCTGCATGCCCGGCCCAGGGCTCAAGCCTCGGCATGAAAACCAAAACAGGCTAAGGCTGAGGATGTAGCTCCGTGGCACAGGGCTGCCTGCCTCGGGAATGGCCTGGGCTGGATTCCCCAGCACTGCAGAAAGAAAAAAACCACATTTCACCCTTGCTGGGAGAACTAGAACAGCAAAGCCGTCGGCCTCAAGCTCTCAGCCTGCCGCTCGAACCTCTGGGCACACCTATGGGGAATTAACCGTACGCTTAGGGCCTCCTGCAAGCCTGCAGGGAATGCGTCGCTGCTGTGAAAAGACCAGCCTTGGTGGGTGGGACCAACCCCCTCTCCAGCAGGTGGGTAAGAAGGGAGGGAGGTGGCTCTGCAGCCTGGCAGGCTAGAACTGGTCCTTGTCCCTCTGCCCTGCTGTGCACGGGGCGCGCCTGGTCCCCTCTGCTGTGCACCGGGCGCGCCTGGTCCCCTCTGCTGTGCACGGGGCGCGCCTGGTCCCTTGGCTCCTGATGACTCTCTGTCTTTGATGGAACCCACCAGCATGAGCAGAAGCCTCTTGCTCCTTCCACTGCCCGGGTCATGTATTTCTCCCCAGCAGCCAATGGAGACTCAGCGGGTGCTTATCATCCTGATGTGTCACTGCTGAGTCCTCCTGGAAACAAGCTTGTACCAATACTTCACATTTTGCTTAGGTCTTTTCAGGGTGCCAGACACGGATACGATGAACTCCTGTCTTCTTCGTCCCTTATCACTCAACCCCAATGCCCCTTCTTTCTCCCACTGCAAACCTTCCTCCTTCCCAGTCTCCCTCTTGCTTGCACATGCTCCTGTGTGTGGCCCTATCGAGTCACCTGGGGTGACTGGCATGTGACACCGGCTGTAACGAGGATGATGCATCTGTGGGTGCACTGTTGAGGGCACTCAGCCCCCCTTCACCCGCATGGAGCAGTAGCCCTCGGGGGCCTCTCAGGAGGGTGGCACCTCTCCATCTACCTCTGCTGACTACCAACACTTCAGTGTGCAGCCTTTGTTGGGAATAGTGTTTGGGGCTCTATCGTTTCTCTGAGGACCTACTGTGTGCCCCGCACAGTAGGGCCGCTGCAGAAAGACATCTTTATTCCCGAGTCCCCACCTGTGCAACAGGACGCAAGCTTTTACTTTCACAGTCGGCCTGTGCAGTCATCCAGCCGACATCACTCACTCGGCCCCACCTTTGCGCAATCAATCCCACGGTGAAGGTTTTTCCTTTCTTGTTCTCTACTGAAGAATGAGTCAGCGCAGGATTCTTCCCTTCCCCCACCCAGCCAAGGTGAGTCAGCTCCCTGCCAGGAGGGCCTGGGCTGCAGCCCCAGCAGCAAAGCCGGGGAGGCCTGCTGTTCCCCCCT
Organism: Typhlomys cinereus; assembly: GCA_023101885.1. NCBI lineage: Eukaryota > Metazoa > Chordata > Mammalia > Rodentia > Platacanthomyidae > Typhlomys > Typhlomys cinereus. The sequence continues at coordinate 3,753,395 of JALPQD010000199.1, read as the reverse complement.
CCTGTCAGACTAATCACCATTCCAACCCCCTCCTCCCCTTCCCCCTTCCTCTCCCCCCCACTTCCCCCCCACCTGTGCAAGCCATCTCAAAAGGCCAGGATGGTCCGAGCATCTTCAGTCAGTCCACACCTTGAATCACCCAAATCCAAGTGGTCGGAGGGGGGCTCCAGGCCTCGGATCTCTCTTACAGCACCAGAAGGCACCGGATCCCCTGCATAGCGGCCCCGACAGTGACTCTCAGCCGCACTTCTGGCCTTCGAGAAGCAAATGACTAAAGACAGCTGTGTGCACAGCGCGGGGATTCTTTCTAATTCTGGCACCAGGACCAGCCCCGTGGCTGGTGACTCGGCCCATCTCAGCCTCTCAGCCTTCAGGTTTGCCACCCAAAGGCTCTGCGGACCCCCAGAGAACCCCCTGCCTGCTTACTGACCCAGGGGCATCTGAAGAGAGGGGCACACAGCACGCTCTGACCCCTGCCCTCCGGAGGTGGGCTGGGCAGACTTCCGAAGAAACATTTCTGGGAAGACTAAAGCACAAAGACGAAGACCAAGAACCTGGAGGCCCGATTCGCCTGGGGGGGGGGGAAGCTGAAGAAGGGGAGGAAGAAGAGGAAGGGGGAAAGGTGGTCTCGGAGCTCCCTGGGGGCTGGGCTGTCCTCTCTCTCCTGTGCTAGGCATTAGGGGGGTTCTGATGAGGACTGCACAGTGACTGCAGGGGGCAGGGGGCACATCAAGCCCCCCCACAGGGCCATGCTGGGGAGACAGCTCGGTGGCTAAAATAGTCACCGCGCAAGCACCAAGAACCAGAGTTTGGATCCACAAATCCCACATACAATGGGGTGTGGCGGCCCATCTGTAATTCCACATTGAGAAGGCCAAGACTGGGAATCCCCAGAGCAAGGCGGCCAGCCAGAGGAGCCCTATCGGTGAGCTCCGGGTTTGATTAGAGACCCTGTCTCAGCAGAGTCAGTGACAGTGATTGAGGATGAGTTCCTGCATCGGCATGAGCCTCCGCACGCAGCACCGGGGCCCACACTTAAAGAACACCTCCACACACCTCCCTCCCACACAGAGGCACCCAAATGAACAAAGAAAAGGGGAGGGGAGGGGAGGGGAGGGGAGGAAGAAAGAAAGAACCAGAGAAGTGGTCGCAGACCGCAACTCACCGCAGTCCTGTCTCTGCCCTCTCCTATTCAGCACCCCTCTTCCTCCTGCCCCCCAGCCCAGCCCCTTAAGCGAGCCCAGAGAAGGGTTCGGGGTGAGCCAGGACAAGGGCAGGCAGCTCCGAGTCCTACACGAAGCTGAGGCCACTTGGAGGCCCAGAGTCTGTCCCCAGGTGGTCCCTGGGACCGGCCCTTCATTTACGAACCACCCATAGCAGGCTTGTCAGCCAGGTGGGGCCACTACGAGCAGGTATTAGACACCTACTGTGTGTTAATAGAGATTGCCGGGCCCAAGCTAAGGAGAGCTCAGCTGCTATGTTTGCCCAGCATGCACGAGCCTGGATTCCAACCAGCACAAATGAAGTAGGCGCCAAGTGACACCAGTAATCTCAGCTCTCCAGAGGTAGAGGAAGCCGGATCAGAAGTTCAAGGTCATCCTCAACTGCGCAACCACCTTAAGGCCAGCCTGAGCTACATGAGACCCCATATGCTGTGTCAACGGAAGACTGAGCCTTTGGACGCTCTGTGAAGAACTGGTAGTTAATAAAGGCCCTGAGCAAGCCTGGGGAGGTCATCTATTGGATGGGGGAAGACCCAGCCACAGGGAGTGGGCCCACTCCCCGGGCAGGTGGACAAGCTGCAAGGGCTGGCTCGCTACTATGGCAACCTCAGACTGCAGAGGGTCGGCCCTCTCTCTGCCATCTCTCAGTGCCTGGTGCTGGTATGAACTGTGAACTGCAACCGGAATTGCAAGAATAAACCTCTACGTTGTTTGGTTGCACATTTATCAGCAACATGAAGTGTAACTGCATTTACAGTTCACCTGCAGGTTGCTGGTAAACCACCACCAAACGGCTTCAGGAAACAAGGGGTTTATTTCTCTTAGGATTCCTGGTCACACTCGTTTATCCAGCTCAGCAGGAGAGCTCACACCAGCAGCAGGGCGGAGGGAACCGGCCACAACTCCGTCACATAACGGCTGAGAGAGGGGCGATCCTTACTTGCCAGACCAGCATGTCTGGCCACGTGTACACAAGGATGCCGACTCCTCAAACAGCTCTCTCCATTTTATTCCCCTTCTCCAGGGCCTAGTCCCACCCATCATGGGCCGGGCCTTCCCCATCCACTAAACAATCTCCTGCAGGTTTACTCTGGGCTTAACCGCCAATTCTCTACAAATGTGCCCAGAGCTTGAACCTTCTACTGTCCAGTTGACACCTGTGTTTAACTAGGTCACTGCAACATTCTGTCTCAAAAAAAAAATTCTTATGATCATGGTGGTGGTGGCCAACCCAGCACATACGCCAAAGTCTGTGCCCTTACAACTACCTTCTAGAGAACACCCGCTCTGGGCTTTGGGGATGAAGAATCTACACTGCCAGCATGCTGCCCACTTGGTTTCGATTTTAGGAGATCCCTAAGGGGCCATTTATATGCAAGTTGGTCCATCTCCCACGGCACGTCTCTGCCGCGCGCTTTTATACACGAGGCTGATGTCCGGACACAGTGTTGCGTGAGTGAGTCCTGAGGCCACGCGTGGCCGGTTGAAAGGGGAGACAGATGGGGATGAAGCAGTCACCCCCAGTCAATGCGCACAGCAGTGCAGCACGGTGCCTTGCTGTGAAGGAGCAGAAAAGGAAAGCGCTTGGGAGGGGGATGTGGGGGATGAGGGGGATGGTGGTCCCTCAAGGACGCCGCAGAGTTGAGGTGGAAAAGGAGAGCTGAGGGGGCAGGCTGACCGCCCAGGAGGGAGCAGCCAATGTGTTGGGTAGCAGGAGTGGCGGCGGGGTGCCTCAGGACAGAAGTCAGCAGGGGTAACTTGCAGGTGAGGTCTTGATGCCAGAGGCCTCGGGGTATCTAAGATTGCAGGTGTAGGGGTCACCTGACCAGACCTGCATTGCTGGGGCTCTGCCAGGGAGCCAGGGAAAGATGGGGAGGGGCCAGAGCAGGCCTGGAAGCAGGACCTGAAGCAGGGGGGCCTGCTGAAGGAAACGCATGGGGTGCTGGCTTAGTCGCCGAGAGGGGGCTTCTGAGAGCTGATGGGAGGCGAGTTCACCACCTCTGGCTGAACGTCGAGGGTGCGCAACAAACACGCAGGGACACCCAGGGCTAGCATTTGAGTAGGCAGCTGTCTGCAGAGCCAGGACCGTGTGGGAGGCTCAGGAATGCACGTGTTGCTCCGCACCGCGGGCCCAGGCCACCGTCCTGGTTGGCAGTGAAGCGCTTCAGCCATTACTGTGCATTCCACTGACAGAGGGTCACCTCCAGGGGCTCCACAGTCACTCGATAAAGGTCCGTCGGGTACGTGGACTTCCTGAGTACCACACACAGACACCAGGGGAGGGAAGCCCCTGTGCCCAACTTGAACCCAGGGTAAGACAGGGGCAAGGAGGAGTGTGATCAGCCCCTTCCCTCCAAGATATAGGGAAAGGATGAGTATGGGAACTACCAAAACACGTGTGCTGGAGGAAATTGGGTGATATGACCTCACCCCAGAGGAGGGCTGAAGAATGAGCCATGGGGCGGAGGGGAGGGGGCGACGGAGGGTCACTCAAGGCCAGTCAGGGACACCCCTCACTGGTGTCTCCATAGCTGGCATCGTAAGGTAGTCAGGAGGTGCTGTCCTTGCGCGCTCCACATGCTGAGTCGGTCTATTTTTAAAAAGAGCCAAGTCTCTTTTAAAAACCCTGGGGACATCTTCTCAAAAGGCTCGGGAGCTCAGCGACTTAATTTTCTGCGAAGTTGGGGGCTGGATGCAGTCCGGTTCCCACAACCATTAGCCCCTTCCGCCCCCCCACGGAAGGCCCCGGCGACGCTCTCTGCTCCATCTCCTTTCTTTCTTCCAAGTTCTCTCCCGTAGCCCCTGCCGCCCCCACCCCTGGCAAGCCTCAGCCCGGTTCAGCTGTCTGCCCTAGTAATGAGGTGCGGGGCTCCCCTGTCCTGCCCAGCAGCCGGGAGCGCAGGATCTGCATCCCCAGGCCCCGCGCTCCACGCCCCGCCAGCAAGTGCCGGCTGGATCTCCAGCCCCGTGGCCCAGTTAGTCGAAGGGGGTCGGGGAAGGAAGGGAAAGGGTCACGGTCACCCCCAAAGAGCCCGGGCAGGTGTGGACCCGGACGAGCGCTGCGCAGCGCCATGGCGCAGAGGGTGGGGGGCTGGGGCGCGATCGGGACCCTCAGGGGCAGCTCAGCGGTCCGGGGGGGATGACACAGCGTTTCCCCGCACCCCGACTCTCCAGCGCGTCCCGGCCCCATCTTTGCAGAGCGCCCGCCGGCTGGCCGCGTCCGTGAAGCCCCAGCCAGGAAATCGGTACAGGGCGCCGCAGCAGGGTATGTGGTCCCCACCTTGGGGCGCACTGTGCACCCCACTGAGAATCGAGGAACCGGAGCGAGAGCGCGCCGCGTGACCCGGGGGCGCAGCTCCTCGGCTGGCTCGAATGAAGGTCAGTCCCACCGGCGGGAAAGTTAGGACGCGTCCAGTCTGGCCACCTTTACCCAGTGCCAGACTGGAACTTTGTGCCCGGGGCGCTAGGACGCACCTGCCGGAGAGACCCTGCGGAACCGCTCGGACCCGGGACCCGCGAGCCGCCGCGGTCCGCGTGGCCAATCACCGAGCGCCTCGGGCGGGGGCGGCGGCGGGGCTCGAGCGACCGGGGAGTGACGGCTCCCGTGGCCAATAGGAAGCCTCGATGGGAGACCTCGCCCGCCTCGCTGACCAATGGGAGAAGGACGGCAGTGGCCGAGGTCCCCGCACTAGCTGCCAGGCTCCGGTGGCCGCGGGCTGGAGACCCTCGGGCTGGAGCGACTTTGGCGAGATTCGGCTCGGCCTCCCGCCCCGTGCCGCCCGCCAACCCGCAGGCTGCAGCCGGGTCCTCACCTGCTGGAAGCGGGGCTTGCCTAGCTGGAATGGGGGCGCGTCGGACGGCGCGTCCGCGGCACTGGCCGCGGCCGCCGATGCGGTAGTCGCTGTATCCGCCATGGCCACTGACGCCCGCAATCTCCGGCCCTTTTAAAATGTCCCTCCTCGGCCCCCGCCACAGTTGCCTCTCCCGATTGGCTGCGGGCAACCGCAGCGAGCGGGGCTCGCAGGGGCTTGTGGGAAGTGTAGTTTTCGATCTCTTGGTGCGTGACCGCCCCACACTGCGGAGAGTTGCACCCACGCAGACCCAGTGTCCGTTCCCGCCGCTAGAGCCGCCGGGGTCGGCCGTTCCGGGGGCCTGTGCACGTGCGGCCCCCGATCCCGAGGATTCCCTGCCCGACCGAGTTGAGGTGGCGCGTGGAGCGGCAGCGGGGGAGCCAGGGCCCCAGGTCCCCGGGTGCGGCCCGGGACCGGTGGCCAAGGACTCCAGGTAGTGGGGTAGGGGGTATGTGGAGGGCCTGATGGAGGAGTTGCACTGCGGGATTTTCTTGCCGTTTCTTCTGTCCGCCCTGCCTCCTCCACCTTGCTGCCCACTGCCAGGAAGCTGGGCCTGGCCATCCCGGGACCCTTGACGAACGGACTCGTGTCGGCTGCGGGCTCTGGCTCCAGCCTGACCAGCCGGCCGCTGTGTTATCTGGTCCCGTCGCCCTCGCTACACAAAGTCAAGTCCAGAATCAGGACATGCAGCGTTGTTGTATTTTATAACTTTTTAAAGCCAGGTTCTCAAATGTATTGGAGTGAGTTTAACTGTCAGAAGACCCTCACAGTCCCACCTACTCTGACCCACCCAGGTTAAGATTCCTCCCAAGCCTAATTCATGGGAGGAATAGAAGTGAGTGTGAGCTGTTTTCAAGGAGCCGCTCCTAGGTGTCAAACGGGGAGGCCTGAAGGCTGCACGCAGTGCACACACTCTTGCAGATCCCAGGAACCAGCTTGCGCAAGGAGATTTCGCATGACACCTACAAGGACAGATAGACTTGGCCGTTACCCTTTGAGCCCCAAGCTGGGCCTCCCCTGGCTGGTGGTGAGTTCAGGGATGTCTTGTGACACTAGCCCATGTCTCTAGACGCTGAGCTGTGAGTTCCCCTCTACTCATGGTCATGGGATGGAAATTTCACGAAGCTGGAGTCGGGTTGTGGCTAGCAGGGAAGAACCATCTGTATTTGGGGGCTGTCTATCTTCCCTGGCTAGACTCAGCTTCAGAATAAAAATCACACGTCATGTCTTTATTCCCCTACAGCAGCCAATCACTGTGCCTGATAACACAGGCTTGCTGGGAGCCTGGACTGGGGGACACCATGATGATGCAGGGCACGAGGGAGGGGGTCATCCAGAACCCCACCATCTCCCCCGACACTCCCAGTTCACCCAGGCGCTTCGTCCGCCTTCACGTGCTCATTTTCAAACAGCAACACGTCAGGCCATCTGCAGTACGTGAACGTTTTATTCTTCATAAAGTGCTCCAAACATGAAGAACAAGCTCTTTATAAACAGGAGTTACAACTAGGAAGACACACGGCAAAGCAGGGCTGTGCCACTCCCTGCCCAGCCCTGTGGAGAGCAGCAACGTCAAGCCAGAACTGCCCGCCAACAAGGAGGGCACGAGGACAGCCCACAGCACTACCGAGCGGGCGTAGGCCACTTCAAGAGAGGTACTGTCCAACCCTGCAGAGCCCCCCAGATGTGGCCAAGATCTGGAAACCTGTGGCGGCCTTTCCCAGCTGAGGAGTGGATCTAAGGTTGGCAACACTAGAGGGTGGGAGACCCCTCTGCTCTATGTGGGCAAAAGACCCTCCACCCACAGAGCACGTCTGAGGTCTGAAGAACGTCGGTCTTGCCATGAGGAAGCGAGCACCTTCCAGCATGTTCTTCCTCCCTGCACACGCGCACATGCACGTGCACACGCGCGCTCATGCGCCCCTTTCTAAATACAAGGTACCTCAGCCACTGAACCACGAGGAAACCCACCATGTTCTCCAAGCACACCTGAGCTGGGCCACAGGGCGATACTTGGCTTCAAGCCAGGCAAGGAGGCAGCCGCGATGGGCAGAAGGGACAAGCTGCTGCCGCCCCCGGATGCCTGGACAGCAGCAGGACGTTTCCCTAAGCACGGGCGTCTCCGGAGGCCCGCAGCCTGCTGGCGGCAGCGCCATGAGGGGCAGGGCAGCCCCAGGCCTCCTGCCCACTCTGGATGGAAAGGGGGCAGGCAGTGGGAGGGCTGAGGGGGGCAACGGGCAGCAGCTTGGCCAGAGGCTCGGCTGCGGGACCCTCAGGAAGGAAGAGCCTGGCTCGAGCTCCGAGTGCTCACCAGGGGGCGGGGGGCGCCTGGGCCAGAGAGACTTCTACGCCACAGCTCCTGACCTCAGCCGCGAAAGGCACGTTTTAATTGGTTTCCAGAAGTTCCAACCCCACAGTGGCACAGTGTTGGCATTTAAACAACTAAGAACAGAGGTTTGATCCCCCAAACATCAAGAGCTGGGAGCCTGACCTGGAGGGGCTCCCACGAGGAGAGCAGAGGCGTGGGAGCCCACCTCCCGCCACACAACACTCCGTGGGCAGAACTAAGAGGCAGACACAGCCGGACACACACCCTCACCCCCCTTCTAGAGAGAGCCCGAGACTGCACTGGACCACCCAGGTCCCTGCCGCCGGGCAGGGTGTGAGCGGAGGAGAAAGCACCCCGCTGTCCCACTCAGTCCAGCAGGCAGCTCCGTCCTGCCCCGAGTCTCTGGTAAAGCCAGGAGCCCTCCGAATACTGGAGGAAATAGAGGTGACAGTGTGGCCTAAAGAAGCGACGGCTGATTCAGTCTGTGCTGGCAAGAATGTCGCCCGCACCTCACAGCTCAGTCCTCACAGCTGGAGCCCCCAAAGCCAAGGGATATGAAGATGGGCGGGTGGGAGGACGCCGCGCCTACACAGCCTGAGGTTCTCCCGTGGGGGGTACAGGGTCTTTCCAGCGGCCCCGGCAGAGGCAGGAGGGGAGTACAAGGCGCCAAGAGAACAGGCTGCACCTCCCCGGCGGGGAGGCTAGTGGGGGGGGCAGACAGGCCCCTCCACCGGGGCAGCACGTCCTCACCAACACGGGGGAGGGGCTACTTGGGGGTGCCCGGGGGGATCTGCAGCAGCGCGGGCGAGGCCTCCATGATGCGCACCAGGAGCCGGTCGATGTACCGCTCCAGCTCCTCCACGTGCTCCTCCCGCCGGCTCAGCTCCCGCTCCCGCTGCAGCAGCAGCGCGATGAGCTCGTCGTGGGTCAGGTGGTAGTACTTTGCCGACTGGTCCAGCCCGGCAGCGTCCTGCTGCACACGGGAGGACATGAGCAGGAGCCAGGCCCCCACCAGCCAGGCCCCCACCGCCCGATACACCTCCCTGCCCTCCCACCGCAGACCCCTCCCGTCCCCAGACACCGCAGCAGCCCCGGCCAGGGCGGCCCAGCAGCAGCAGGGGCGCAGCTCCGGCCTCACCTCTCCACGCCCGTCGGCTCAGGTGCCCCGTCCCACCACAGCCCGGGTCTCACCTTCAGCCTCTTGGTGTCCGCCGTGACCGCGGGCTGGACGCCACTGGACGCGGCGGTCTTGAGTCTCTCCAGCCCACTGCTCAGAGCGGAGCTCAAGCTGGACCGGGGCTGCTTCCGGTCGGGGCTGCCCTCCACAGGGGCAGCACTGAGGGGCTTCACGAGGTGTGGACTGCAAAGACCAACACGACATGAGTTGTGGAGAGGGAGGTGACAGCCCAAGGTGGACCCCGTCTCTGTGGTGCTGGCGGTAGGGACCAGAGGCCACCTCTCAACACCCACACCGTACCACCCTTGCCCGTCCTCCTCCTTTCCACACATCCGGGGAGGTGGTGGCCAGTCCTCCCCGTTTCCCCTCTTCCCAGGCTGGGGATTCTTGGGAATGAGAATTCCAAGGCTGAACCAGGAAGACTCGATGGTCACCTGGCCGCCACTCTCTGCTGGGCCCCCAGTGTGCCTCGAGCGGCCCTGAGGGAGTCTCCAGTTGACCTTGGGCTTGCCTCTGCACTCACCCCTCGCCCCCCAGCCCCCCAAGCACGAAGACAGATCCACACTAATTTCTTACATCCCCTGACCCTAAGCCCACCAGAAGGGGCGGACGCCGCTCCCTCGCCTCTGAGGAGCATGTGCGTGCCTAGCGTGCGCCCAACTTCCTCCTCGCGCCGCTCTCCTTCCTTCTCCAGGACCTGCGGCTGCTGGCCTGGCCTGGGGTCCTCCAGCTGGCCTGGCCTGGGGGTCCTCCAGCTGGCCCTGGCCTGGGGGTCCTCCAGCTGGCCCTGGTCTGGGGTCCTCCAGCTGGCCTGGCCTGGGGTCCTCCAGCTGGTCGTGATCTGGGGTCCTCCAGCTGGCCGTGATCTGGGGTCCTCCAGCTGGTCCTGGCCTGGGGGTCCTCCAGCTGGTCGTGGTCTGGGGTCTTCCAGCTGGTCGTGGTCTGGGGTCTTCCAGCTGGCCCTGGTCTGGGGTCTTCCAGCTGGCCCTGGTCTGGGGTCCTCCAGCTGGTCCTGGTCTGGGGGTCCTCCAGCTGGCCCTGGTCTGGGGGTCCTCCAGCTGGTCCTGGTCTGGGGTCCTCCAGCTGGTCCCCTTCAAGCCAGTGACTACTGCACCCGCCCTCCAGCCACGGCTCCCCCATGCGGTCCTGCTACGAGGTAAAGACCTCCATTTGCCAATGCTAGAAACATCCTCAGCTCCTACTTTGGGGCCCTTCACTGGCCTCTGGCCACAGCACCCTGGTCACCCCTCACCCAGCCACAGTCCAGCCCCTGCTCCACAGCAAGCGTGAGGCAGCCTGGGCTATGTGAGACCTGTCTACTCCCCTCTACCCCAAAGGCTGTATCTTCCCGCTTGGGGTACTCTCTGATAACCTCCTTCCAGGAGACCGTACGGGTTTCCCCAAGCTAATGTGATTCCTCTGGAGTGCACAAGCCCCTCCCCCGTGTTAGCTGTACAAACTGTAAGCACGGGGGGGGGGGAACGACACTAGCCGGCCCTGCGAGATCCACGTGTGCCGCGGGAGCTGCAGCGCACAGGAGCTCAACCTCCAGACACCCGCTCCTCACACGGGGCTGGGGGCCTCCTGTGTCTGGGAACAGAAACCCCGCAGCAGCAAAGCCCTCGAAAGCCTGGTCACCCCAACAAGGTGCATCGCTCCGGTGCAAATTTCAAGTCGAGCACAGGCATGAAGCCAACTCGGAAAGGAAGGAAATTTGTAGCCGTGAGGGGTGGAAATAAAGGCTGCATGGGAAGCTGGCAGGACTGGCTGCCATCATCTCCCACCAGCCCCCTCACCGCAGGGGCACGGCCCCGCCCCAACCTGACCTTTCTCCAGCACCAGCCCAGGCCCCGTGGCATCCCCTCCTGGCATCTCCCTGGGTACAACCCAGAGCGGATACCAAGCAACCCTGGGTAACTGGACACCGGAGCCAGCAGAAGCCCAAGGGGCCAGGACTGGACCCGCACCCCCCATTCAGAAGTGCAGCCCTCTGGCTCAGGCCTCCTGGAGGGCTAACGTCCCTGGGGACTGCTGCTGCCAACCCCTCCCGCCCAGGCCACCGCGCCTCCTCCCAGACTTCCGCCTGATGCCACAGCGGCCAGGCCACACAGCACGTGCTGTCCACCAGCTGTCCTTAGGCGTGGAGCCTACCTCAAACATCAGAGGAGAGCCGGGGGCATCTGTTCTGCGGGAGCCTCTGCATCCTGCTCCCTCCGCCCTCCGCTCCCTGCAGCCTGCAGCCCTCCGCTCCCTGCAGCCTGCAGCCCTCCGCTCCCTGCAGCCTGCAGCCCTCCGCTCCCTGCAGCCTGCAGCCCTCCGCTCCCTGCAGCCTGCAGCCCTCCGCTCCCTGCAGCCTGCAGCCCTCCGCTCCCTGCAGCCCTCCGCTCCCTGCAGCCTGCAGCCCTCCGCTCCCTGCAGCCCTCCGCTCCCTGCAGCCCTCCGCTCCCTGCAGCCTGCAGCCCTCCGCTCCCTGCAGCCTGCAGCCCTCCGCTCCCTGCAGCCTGCAGCCCTCCGCTCCCCGCGCCCTCCGCCCAGCTGACAGCTCCCGCAGCCACCAAGGCTTGCCAGCCAGTCCATGAGCATCTCCACGCCCATCACTGCCGACAGCTGTCGCCCTCCGCGCTGGTCAGTGCTGCTCCCCAAACTCCTAGCTTGCGGGGCCACCCTGGGTGTGCAGGGCAGCTTGCCCGCATCCCTGTCGTCACGCTCCCCCCTTCCTCCTGGAAAGGTCTGGAATGACGCTCACCTGACACTTGGCGGGGGCTCCTCAGCTGGTCGTGTCTCCAGGGGCAGAAGCACAAGCGGGGAGGCTGGGGTGGCTGCAGTGTGGTCCTCCCCGTGTGGGGTGGGGGAGTCGCCAGTGGGTGAAGCTGGCTCCCCAGGGGGTGGGGAGGAAGGGGTCAGGGGCCAGGCTCTGGACAGCAGAGGGCATGGAGGGCTGGGCACCCCATGGCTGTGGCCGGCCCAAGGTGGCAGTGGGGGTGGTGGGAAGGCAGGCTCTGGGGGTGTAGGCAACTCGTCCTGCCCAGAGCAGATGGAAGATTCCCTGGACCCTGGCGGAGATGTGGACGGGAAGCTCGGGGGGTCACGGCTCTCCTGACACAAGAAGGGGTTCAAAGACTCCTCCTCTGAGGCCCACGGATCAGCGTGCAGCGGGGTGCCAGAGAGAGGCTTCTCTGATCCCCAGCTCTGGGTCTCAAGGCCTTCTGTCTGTGGAGCCCCCCAGACGGCCTGCCCTGAGTTTGAGTTACGGGGTCTGGAGGCAGGCCCCTCGGGGCGGCTTGTGGGCCCAAGTGGGCAGGCCCCCATCTGGGGAGCACTGTCGCTCCCCCGCTCTTCCCGATCCGGCTCACCCCGCAAAGGCCCAGCAGAGGGGCGTGGCCCCTGCTCTGGCTGTGGGTTCACACCCTCCTCCTCAGACTCCTGGGGACCCGCCAGCAGTACACTCTGCCTGGGGTCTTCTGCCCCCTCCCCCCTGTCACTCAGCCCCCCTCCAGCCTTCTCAACCTCCTCATCCTCTTCCTCCTCATCCTCCACTTGGGAATTTGAGGACGTGAAGAGACGCGGTGGCTTGGGTGGCGGGGTGCCAGACCACAGCCCCGCATCCCACCCTTCCAGCTCAGATGCCAGAGGGGAGGAGGGTCTGTCACTCCCCTCGGGGTGAAAGACGTCTGGAGACTCGGGCCGCTCCTGGGGAGGAGCCGCCTCTTCGCACTCCGCCAGGGGGCCGGGCGAGGCTGCCTTGGCTGCAGGAGACACGGCCACCATGTCCCAAGGCCAGGGGTCGCTGGCTTCATCAGCCGTGTTCAACTCTGAGCCCGGCGGGCTTCCGCTGTGGGGGGCCTCTCCATCTTGGCCCTCGGGGGCACCATCTTCACCGGGCAGTGTGTCCCCCACACTGAGAACTTCTGGGGAGCTGAACTGAGATGCCCCACTGTCTGCGGGGCTCTCCCTGGCTTCTGCGGCAGCAGGCTCGCGGTCTGGTGTCGAAGCTGAGGTTCGCGGGTGGAACTGTGCAGACCTGAGGGGTCCCGGATCGGATGCGCTGGAGCTTGGCTGGTCCAGTCCCGAGTCCTCGGGAGCTCTGGGCTCCAGACACACGCTGCTCCCCCCTCTTCCTCCCCCAGGGTCTCCCTGGGGCTCCGCTGCCTTCACTGCCGCGCCTCCCGGGCCCAGCTCTTGCAGCCCCACTCCTGCTGGGGCCAGCCCCTCGCTCCTGGCCTCTGGAGGCAGCCTGCTGGCGGCAAAGACGTTGAAACTGTTGTCCCACTCAGGCGGGGCTTTCCCAGGGGAGGCCAGGGGGGCCGGGCCGGCCCTCGAGGCCCTGGGGAGACAGGGAGCAGGGGAAGGACAGTTTAGTGCTGCATCGGCCACCAGCTCCTCGAGGAAGGGGTTGCTCTGCAGGGACGTGAGGAACGGGTTGCTGGCCCCCCGGAATCCAGGGGGGGGGGCTGCAGGGACCGTGGTGGCAGCGGCAGCAGCGGGGGCGACGGCTGCAAAAAGGTTAGTGCTTAGCATGGGAGCAGCGGCGGGAGCAGGAGTGGGGGGGGCCGGAGCCCAGGGGGAGCAGGGGGGAGCAGCCGGGTCAGATTCTACCTGAGGAGACACGTCCAGGCTGTGGAGGAGACAAAACCGTGAGTCTCCTGGTTAATGCCGAGGCTGCAAACGGCCCTGCCAAGTACCACCCGGTCCCGCCCCCGGCCTGGTGCCATCCCACAGGACCATGTGCAGCCCCCAGCAGGGGCCAAGGGAGACCCGTGGAATCAGGCTCCACCCACAGAGGACTGCACCCCAGCCCAGCCATCCTTCCACCTCACAGGCAGGATCCGAACCAAGCCAGGGGCTCCTCCTACCAGCCCAGGCTCAAGGGTTGACTCAGTCAGGCTTCAAGACACCCCCAGGCCTGCAGCACCCTTTCAGGACTGAGAGAAAATGGCGTACTCGCTGGCATGGAGGGGGGAGACGGACCAGAGCCAGGCAAGGGTGGGTATGGGCATGCGGCTGCCTCTGGAAGCTGCACCCTACTGAACCCTGGGGGGGGGTGAGGACAGAGGGTGGGCGTGCGGCTGCCCCTGGGAACTGTCCTTCTGTGCCCTGGAGGGATGGGGGCAGGAATGATCTCAGGCACTAGGTGAAGAGACCCTAGAAAGGACCTAACCAGCCCTGGCGCACAAGTCACCGCAGGGGTGCGCGGGGCGAGCTACTGCATCCGCACACAGCTCTCTCCCCCCCATGCCCCTCTCTCCTGGGCCAGCCCTGAACGAAGGGTAGACATCAGGCAGCTGCAGACTCAGGGGTACTCCTCCCAGACTACAAGGTGCCCCCAACCCCACCCAATCACGGGCTCCCAAGAGACAGGGAGAAGGGCAGTCTTCTGGGACGCCCAGTTCACAACACGGAACGACACCCGCCGACACTGGCACCCACTACGTGCTCCGAGCGCCCCGAGGACCTCCGGGAGCATCGCCGCGCACCCGAGCGTCCTCTGCGAGCCAAGCTGACTGCAGACACGTCAGAAGCCCACTCTGGAACCCCCTTTCCCCAGGACGCCGACAGAAGACAAGACAGTCAGGGGGACGATTGGCCCAACGACCTCCTTTGCACAGACCTGTGACTGAGCTTACGCCCCGACCTGGAGGTCTTCCCGTTAGGCAGCACCCACCCACGTGGGGGGGCAGAAAGGACCTCCCGAGAGCCATCTCTCCTGCTCAGCCAGCACCTTCCCAGAAAACCCTGGGCATGAGGGCAGCGCTGCCCGGAACATGCTGGACTCTTCCAGAAGCCACACCTAGACTGGGCAGTTGTCAGCCCTCCAGGCTGACACACCCGGATCGTCAGTTCCCTGGGTTTCTCCTAAGAATCCAGCTTCCTATGTCGGGCATGACGGCGCCCGCCCGTGCCATCCCAGAAAGGTCAGGTGCTGCGTCCCCGTCACCTGTAGGGCCAGCGGGTCTACGTGAGCCTTGTCTCAAGAAACCAAAGAAACCACCAAGCGAGAAGGCTCAGGGGGCAGGCGATGGCCTGGGAACCTGGCAACCCTGAGTGTTGGACACATGTGCCTGTGTACACGTGCTAACACAAAAATAAAATGTAGAAAAAACAGCAGTGTGTTGGGAATGCGGCTCAGTTGGCGCTCGCCCAGCACATGAAAGCCAGGCATGGGGTGCAGGCGGGGCGCACGCGTGTGATCCCACGCTGGGAAGGCCGAGGCTGAAGGAGGCTCACAGCGTCTTAGATCACGACACTGCATTAAAAAAACTGCAAAGATTCCCGTGGCCGTAGAACAACTCTCCTCCCGGAAGTGGGTGATGCCCACCTCTGGGGAGATCCAAGATCTTGCGGACGCCTCCCCCTCTGCCCGGCCGGCTCCCAGCATGCCCTGCCTTCTGTGGACACAGCATCCCAGGGCCCGCAGGTGTCCCTTCCCCCACGACACGGCCCACGCGCCCTGCCACTGCCTCCTGCCACGCTCCCAGCAGCCCGCGCAGGCCGGGGCGGACGGGCTGGGAGCTGAGCCGCGGCCTGGTCCCGCCACTCACCCCCCGGCTCACAGCAGCCGTGGGCAGGCAGTGAGACCCACCAAGAGGAGTCCCAGGCAGGCAGACTGGACCCCGACTCCGGGACACAAAGCCACTGCTATGGAGTCCGCCAGGCTTCCCAGAGCAGCGCCGCCGCCTCCACGCAGAGCTCCCGGCTCCACAAAGGCACGTGCCAAGGGTCCTTGGAGCAAAACCCTGTCGACCAGCCCATGTGGACAGGCAGACGCGTGTTCCCTTGGGGTCACTCTGAGTGGGCTGTGCCCCGCGAAGGGAGTTGACACACATGTCACCGTGGAGCCCGCCCACCAACCTCAAACCCCCCCCCCCCCGGGAAGGACACAACATGACAACCGTCTTCTGTGCCCAGTGTGGGGACGAGAAGTCAGCGGTCAATACACGGCTCCTCGAACCCAGGACACGTGCCGCACGGCCCAGGGAACCGCAGCTAAAATGGGAACAGCTGTTCCAGCGGGTGCCCCTGTGCGGTGCCCCCTGTGCGGTGCCCCCTGTGCTGTGTGCTGTGTCCTGTGTGCTGTGTCCTGTGTCCTGTGTGCTGTGTCCTGTGTGCTGTGTGCTGTGTCCTGTGTGCTGTGTCCTGTGTCCTGTGTGCTGTGTCCTGTGTCCTGTGTCCTGTGTGCTGTGTCCTGTGTCCTGTGTGCTGTGTGCTGTGTGCTGTGTCCTGTGTGCTGTGTCCTGTGTCCTGTGTCCTGTGTGCTGTGTCCTGTGTCCTGTGTGCTGTGTCCTGTGTGCTGTGTCCTGTGTGCTGTGTCCTGTGTGCTGTGTGCTGTGTCCTGTGTGCTGTGTGCTGTGTCCTGTGTCCTGTGTGCTGTGTCCTGTGTGCTGTGTGCTGTGTGCTGTGTGCTGTGTCCTGTGTGCTGTGTCCTGTGTGCTGTGTCCTGTGTCCTGTGTGCTGTGTCCTGTGTGCTGTGTGCTGTGTGCTGTGTGCTGTGTCCTGTGTGCTGTGTCCTGTGTGCTGTGTCCTGTGTGCTGTGTCCTGTGTGCTGTGTGCTGTGTGCTGTGTCCTGTGTGCTGTGTCCTGTGTGCTGTGTGCTGTGTGCTGTGTGCTGTGTCCTGTGTGCTGTGTCCTGTGTGCTGTGTGCTGTGTGCTGTGTGCTGTGTCCTGTGTGCTGTGTCCTGTGTGCTGTGTGCTGTGTGCTGTGTGCTGTGTCCTGTGTCCTGTGTGCTGTGTCCTGTGTCCTGTGTGCTGTGTGCTGTGTCCTGTGTGCTGTGTGCTGTGTGCTGTGTGCTGTGTCCTGTGTCCTGTGTGCTGTGTCCTGTGTCCTGTGTCCTGTGTGCTGTGTGAGGTGTCCTGTGTGCTGTGTGAGGTGCCCCTGGACAGTGCCCCCCTGTGCGGTGCCCCCTCTTTTCTACTGTTGGCTCTTTTAGGCAGGTTCTGGCAACTGTGTAGCCCAAGGTAGCCTCAAAATTCACAGGAGTCCCATCTCAGCCTCCTTGACGCTGGCAGCACAAGCATGCACCACCACGCCGGCTGCCCGCTCCTTATGCACTAACCCAGGACCACGTCAGCGTGGGCAGGTCGCACACCAGCCAAGATGAGCTCAGTCCACGCCCAGGCAGGTAGCTCTGCGTGCTGCTCACCGGGCATTCTCCAAAGAGCTAAGTCCAGACTTCAGGACAGAACCCTGGTCCACATGCCCTCCGGCCACCACTCCTGCACCCCCAAGCTATGTGCCCTCCGGCCACCGCTCCTGCACCCCCAAGCTATGTGCCCTCCGGCCACCGCTCCTGCACCCCCAAGCTACCTGCCCTCCGGCCACCGCTCCTGCACCCCCAAGCTACGTGCCCTCCGGCCACCGCCCCTGCACCCCCAAGCTACGTGCCCTCCAGCCACCGCTCCTGCACCCCCAATCTACGTGCCCTCCGGCCACCGCTCCTGCACCCCACCCACGTGGCCTCCAGCATCGCTCTGGGGCACAAGCTCCTGGTGTGTTCTGAGGTGTGTCCAGCATCCAGGATGCATGACCAGGACCTGGGCACACTCTCATCAGCAAGGCACGATGTGGTGGCACAGAAGGGCCTGGTAGGTGGAAAGACCCTGGAGACCCCGGCATCTCACCTCCCAAGTCATGTCTCTGTGCACAGCATGACGACGCCAGGACGGGAAATGTGATGGGTACACGGGGCGGCTACTGACTCGCACCAGCCAGAGGGCACCTGGAGGGCAGCCGACCAAGTCAGCCACCTACGTACCTGGGGAGGGCTTCAGACAGAGGAGCTACCGGCCCCTGAACAACACTCCTGCCTCTCTGGTATGCCGCATTACTGCCATTAAATTATTTTTGCATTCTTACTTGGTCCCTTCCTGTGTTCAAAGTTCTCAGGTTAACCCGAGGAGCTGCCCGCAGGCAGTGCTGGCCCTGACCTTATGCCCTGTCGCTCCGCAGCACAAGACACACCACACTGTGGCACGCGACAAGTCCTGCGGCCCGGGTGGGCTCGGGCTCCTGTCGCTCTCCTCTCCCCACACGGGCCTGGAGGCAGCCACGGGCCAGCGGGGGCACCACGGCAGGGGAACAGAGAGGACCACCCTCCCGGCCTTCCAGCAGCACAGCCTCGCCTTTCCAGGGGGCACCAGTGCTGCACAGGGGCACCAGGGGGCGCTGCTGCCCTTGCTAGGGACCCCGGGATCAGCGCAGCCCAGGGCAGGGAGCCCTCTCTGCCTGTGGGTGGGTTTCTGGGTCTGACCTGCAGCTGCAGCTGCCGCCTCACCCGGGCGCTTTCCTCAGAACGCGAAGCCAGCACTGCGGGTGACAGCCACGGGCCGCTTCTCCCGGCCTGCGTCCTCTCCTGCCTCCCCCCCCCCCCCCCCCCCGCCCCACCTCAACGCTGGCCCAGACTTCGCCCTGCAACCAACCCTGCGCATGGGCCCAGGACTGGCGGGAGGCCCGGCCACCTCTGGCCTGCTGAGACCAGGACAGAAAGCCCATCGTCCTCCTGTCCATCACAACCCAAATTCTCAGAACTCTAGGGGAATGTCTGGGTCACAAAGAAGCAGGAAAAGGAAAATGGGAATTGCAGCATTTCACAGGAAGCAAAACCAGAACAGCTCCTCCCTCCCCACAGGAAGCACATGCGGGCTCCTCCCTCCCCACAGGAAGCAGATGCGGGGTTGCTTTTGGCCTGCCCAGCTCCTGACCCCTGACCCCTGGGCCCAACCCAGTCACTTCGGCCTAGACTGTCCCGATACAGTTCAGCACGTGCTGAGCGAGGAAGTAGCAACAGGGCCGGGAGAGGGGGCAGTCAGATCCTCTGACCAGGCTAGGGGTGGGGGGCACATTCCCAACAAAGCAGTGTCCCCGGCACTTCTAAGACCAAGAGACACGCGTGGCGGAGCCCGGAGGCCTCGGCGGGGGACACACGTTCCAGAGGAGCCCTGGCTTCCTCCCAAGCTGGGGTGCAGCGAGGCTTGAGAAGGACGGAGCGGACTATTCAGCTCCTGTCCCCGAGGGAGGGGCCCAAGCCAGCCGGGCACCTTCGGAGAAGATGGGGTGTCGGGGTGGGCCTGCCAGGCTCAGGCTTCCTTCCCATGGGGTCAGAGGGAAGAGGAAGTGGTCGGGAAGCAAGGGTCCACCCCAGCGACCCCGCCCCGCCTGCACCCAGTGCCCAGGAGCCTCATGGTGCGGGGTTCCTGCGCCTGAGCTGCGGCCAGTGCAGCCCGCGGCGACCCCACTCCCCCCACAGCCGGAGCCCGCAGCCCGGGTCTGGGCGCCGCATACCTAGGCTTCGGAGCCGGCTCCTTGGGTTCTCTCAGGCCAAACCAGCTGCTCCTGGCTTTGTCCTCTCCGCCGGGTGAGCGCTGGGAGGACGCCCCCCGCAAGGGGCTGCCCTTCTCCCCCACAGAGCCGCGGCGCCCCGACTCGCTCCGACTCAGGCCCTGGTGGTGGTGGTGGAAGAGGCCCATCCGGGGCTTGCGCTCCTCCTTCCGAGAGCCCTCCTTCTCCACCGCGTCGGCGGGGGCCATGATGGGCACGGCGACCTGCACGGGCCTTCCCTCTGGAGGCCGGACCTCCTCCTCTCCGGCCCGGCTGCCCCCTGGAGCCAGCGCCTTGGCCTGCGCACTGGGCTCCTCCTGTCCAGGAAGGACCTCCGAGCTCTCGTCGGAAGAGCGAGGCCCCTCCTCGGAGGGCCGCCGGGCAGGGATGCTGTGCAGGGAGCCAGAGCCCGAGGGCTGGGCTGGGCCGGAGACGGAGCCGCGGGGCCGGGAGAGCTGGGGCTCCTCGTGGTAAACGTGGCTCCCATTGACGCAGAGGGAGGAGCGGGAGGACCGCGTCCAGGTGGCCCGCGTGGCCCTGCAGCTCCAGAAGGGCCCGAGAGGCCGCCGCGCGCACCTGGCTGGCCTCGTCACTGTACGTCCTCTTGTGGGCGAGCAGCCGGGGGGACTGGGGGGCGTCCCGGCCTGGAAAGGAGACCCACAGAACATTAGCCACAGCAAAAGGCAGCTCCCTGACAACACGACCCCATCCACGGCGCAGAGCCTGCGGGTGCGGAGGGGCCGCCAGCAGCGCTCTGGCCAGGACAGGACCGCCACAGCCAGGACTCTGCAGCTGTGTCCACTTCTCAGGACTGCACGTGAGTCGGCCTTCTGTGCTCGGGGGACGAGGGAGGCTCTCGACAATCACCCCCCCAGCACTGACGGCTAACGCCAGGCAGGGAGCCCCCTGGCCACTGCTAAGCCGCCTGCCCAGCGGGTATCAGGTGCCCTCCGGGACAGACAGCCACGGGAAACCAGTGGGCCACACGTGGAAAGACATGCCAGCAGGAGGGGGGCCGCCGGAAGGGAGGCCCGTGACGGGGCGGGAGCGGGGTGGGAACGTTGGATAAGGGGTGCAGAGAGACCGACAAAGCACTCCGTTTCGGGGTCTCCCTTGCTCACCCGCCTCGGTGGACAGCCAGCTGCTGTGGCTGGGGGAGCGGGCGACGAGCTCAGCGCCGGGGCCCTGGCAGCCCAGGCTGCCGCTGGCCGAGGACAGGGTGCTGTCGGAGCCCAGCGAGGTGTTGGACTGGCTGAGCGACGACCTGCGCAGCTTGTGGCGCAGGAAGAAACCTTTGGCTTTGCCCATCTTGCCCAGGCCGCCCAGCTCGGGGTCCTCCAGGGCGCTGCTCGGGACAATGGCCGAGGCGGACTCCAGCTCAAACTTCTTCTTGCCCTTCACCTTGTCCTTGAGCTTGCTGAAGGGGGACCTCGGCTTCTCCTTCGCCGACAGGTCGAACATGCTGGCGCTCAGGTTGTTGCGCGTGAACTGGATGGTCACCTGGATCTGGCCGCGATCCTTGTCCTTCTTGCCCGGCTTCGAGTGCAGCTCGTACCACCTGTGAGAAGGGTGGACAGCGCTGGTGAGCGGGCAGCCCCCTTCCCAGCTCCGGCTTTGCCACGCACCCACCCCACTGAGAAACTGGCCCAGATTCGTCCTTGCGGGAGGCCACATGAGGGGGTGCTGCAGTGCTCCAGGGCCACTGCCCCCCACCCGACACCGTCCCTCAAGTTCAGAGGCTCAAGATGTCCACACCCTGCTTCATGAAATCCTGAGGCCCAAGGGCTTGGGGGGCTGTACATCTAGGCCGCTGGCACGGAAAGACCGCAAGCTCCGCTGGCGTCACGTTCTCTGAGCTGTCAGAAAGGGGCGTCCACACAGGCCCAGGCAGAGACGGATCCTGACGCTCACGCCCCGTGTCAGCCGAGCGCTGACTTGGCCCGGGAGGGGACACCTGAGGCAGGAACCTGCGGGAGCAGCTCCACCCAGAACACCAGCCAAGGGCGGCAAGGCTGTGCCCCCCGCAGGGGCTCCCAGACCACCTTAAGGTGCCCCCTCCCTGACAAGGGCTCCCCAGAGACGCAGACCACCACCCGTGCTCTTCCGTGACGCGCTCCTCAAGAAGTCAGAGACCCCTAAACCAGCATGGTGGCCCCCGCCTGTAATCCCACACCCCAGAACACTGAGGGAAGGCGGACAGAGAATTCTGAGAGCAACCTGGGCTACAGAGAGTGGGCTCGCCCGCGAGACCCAAAGCAGAGCAGGGTGGGAAGCTCAGCAGGGAACGGCATTTGACCCCAAGCACGGTGACCTGAGCTCAACCCCTGGAGACCAGGTGCTGGAAGGACAGAACCAACTCTCCCAAGTCGACCTCTGACCTTCACATGCCTGTCACGGCACATCACTCAATGCACATGCGCACAGGCAGACACACAAACATTTACACGCGATAAAAAACCCATAAATTTAAAATTCACAAACTATTGGTTTTCTAATAATTTCATTATTATAAGAATTTGAAACAGATGCTTATCACCTACAACCTCTGTGCCATGCTTTTGCTGCAGGAGGAAGACGAGATCCCGTGTCACCCAGACTGATCTCAAATTCACTGTGTAACTGAAGCCGACCTGTTTCCTGCTCCCCAGCGCTGGGACACACAGGTGCACCTCGGAACCCCCAGCGCTGGGACACACAGGTGCACCTCGGAACCCCCAGCGCTGGGACACACAGGTGCACCTCGGAACCCCCAGCCCTGGGACACACAGGTGCACCTCCGAACCCCCAGCCCTGGGACACACAGGTGCACCTCCGAACCCCCAGCCCTGGGACACACAGGTGCACCTCCGAACCCCCAGACCTGAGACACACAGGTGCACCTCGGAACCCCCAGCGCTGGGAGCCGGTGGCACCTCTGACCCCCCTGCACTGGGACCCGGGTGGCACCACCATGTCCTACTCGGCTGGGGATTCCTCCAGGTAGAAGAGCTCCAGGCACGTGAGGAACGCCCGTCCCCAGTGTTGCCTTGCTGGAATACAAACATGCACAGCATGACAGCTCAAATGTTTGCACCTCTCTATGATACGTAACGAAGATGCCCAATCAGTGAGTAGACACTGGCTCATCTACACAGGGAATATTATACAACAATAAAAAGAAATGAGGGTTGGGGATTTAGCTCAGTGGTAGAGTGTGTGCCTGGCAAGCACGAGGCCCTGGGTTCGGTCCCCAGCACCGGAAAAAAAAAAAAAAAAAAAAGTGAAAAAAAAAAAAAAAAAAAAAAAGAAATGAGCTATTGAGCCATGAAAAGCTTGGGCAACTTTCATATGCACAAGAGAAAGGGCCCGTGTGGTTCCGCTATATGACACTGAGCAGGATTAGACAAGACACTGCTTCGGTCACAGGCGAGCGACCACCACGCTGAGGTCACGGGCGAGGACCACAACGCTGAGGCAGGAGCATTGCCACCAGTTTGAGGCCAAACCTAGACCTGGTGTCAAGAAACAGCAGAGAGATGCGGGCTGCAGGGCCTGAAGCAAGAGAAGCAGGAGTGAGCAGTGAGTGGTGGTTTCCATGGCGGAGACTCCCTCACATGAGCGTCACGGTGAACGCTGTCAGACCCCAGGCATGTGCAGTACACAGACGAGCCGCGGTGGAAGAGCGGGCCAGGCCCAGCCAGCAATGACCTCTGGTGGACGCCCGCCAGGGGCACCAGCAGTTATGAGGCAGAAGGGGACGGCTGCGAGTTCGAGGTCAGCCTGGTGCACACACGTCGTGAGACTCTGGCCAACAAAGAGGCCAGAACACTTAGTACTTAGACTGACGCGGCGACGCACAGCGTGCGCACGGCTGACGGACACTTGCCCCTTGTGGAACCCGAGTCTACTCCGAAAGGTAACACGGCCTGGCGCAGCAGGTAAAGGCGCCGCTAATGCAAACCTGGAGGCCTGAGTTCAGTCCCCATCCCCAGAGTACACACGGCACAGGGAGAAGCTCTATCTATGAGAACACGGAG
>JALPQD010000199.1:3610487-3727987 GCA_023101885.1 Typhlomys cinereus | reverse complement strand
CAGTGCATGGGGCGCTCAGGCTGCACACACACACACACACACACACACACACACACACACTGCACAGGACCACATCCTTCTCTGGAGTACCCCAGCCTGCAGCCCTCTAGGGTTCCTGCAGACAGGGAGGGCTAAGTACAGGAGTCCTTTGTATAACACACCCTCTGTTGGACGTGGGACAGGACCTGGCTGACAGCACTCGCTGCCCAAGCCTGACCACCGGCAGCCACGGGAAGCCCTCCCATGAAGCCCCCCATGCTTAGCACACGTCTGGAATCCCAGCTTCCGAGAGGCTGAGGCAGGAGGCTGCACACCGAGACCTGGAGCTACACGGGGAAAGGTCTCCACGCTCCAGCAAGCAGTTGCAGCCGTGGACCCACCCAGCTTCTCCCCTTCAGGCCTTGCACCACAGAAGAGGAGACCCAGGCAAAGAACCCGTGACTCACGCCCAGTGCAGCCAGGCCTCTGCGAGACGCTGGGCTCCGCACGCACAGTGCCCCGCGGTCAGGTGATGCTGTCCAGCGGATCGCCGGCCACACGCAGCAGAAGCGCTGGGGACTGCTGGGTGACAGGCTGCAGGGACACCACGTCCTGCCCTGGCTATTTCTGTCAGGCTCCGCTCGCATTTGTATAAGGCACGCCCGCCACTGTAACTGACAGGGAAGTGAGAAGCCGGGGCTCGGGGCTTCCAGGGCCCAGAGCCAGCCTTTGCTGTGCCGACGGCCGGAGAGTTGACACCCCTCTTCTCTGTATCAGCACCCCTTCTCCGGCTCTCCGAGGAATGCTGAGTCCCCATCTGGACATGCCTTTCGGGAGGCCAGGAAAAAAGGAGGTGCAATGGGGATTCTGAGATTCTCTGTCCACAGCACATGGACACTGGACGCTGCCTGGGATCCAGCCACCCCGACCTCCAGGAACGCACCCAGGCTCTCTGGTCAGCAGTGCAGGCAGGGCTGCCCGGGTGCCAGTGGGCATGCAAACCCCGGGGACTCGACCGGGCACTGCCACTCAGGCTGACATGTCACGTCACTGACAAGACAAAGCCCCCCCGCCCAGAGCTCCTGCTTCCTGGGGCCTGGGTTCACAAGGCCCCTCAAACGTGCCCAGACCCTCCAGCACCAAGGTCACAGGTGGGCAGCAGCTGCCTCAGCCGCAGCTTCCCACGCATGAAAGCTCCCACCGCTCTGCTCTCTCCAGGCGCCCACGGGGGAGACAGGTCCCAGCAGGCACCAGTGGCCGCCAGTCCTGGCCTCGGGTTTGGGCGTTTCTGCTCTTGCTTCGCAGCCCTCCCTAAGTGGCGCCCACCTTACCTCCCCAGCTGCTGGGCTAGACTGGCACAGCCCTGGGACCCCAAGGTCAGAGCAGACACCTCAGCCATCTCCCCATGCAGGGCGAGACCCAGCCAAACCCTGCGGGACTGGACCGAGGCCTCGTCCAGCACCTAGACCGCGACTCACCAAGCAGAGCGGCGGAGCCAGCGGGACCCACAGTGCAGCCCCGGCATGTCCCACCTGCTGCCGAGGACAGCAGCCCATACGAAATTGGACACTTCAAGCTGAAGGGGTTTTTGCAATTTTTTAAGGTGTGTTTTTAATGTGGCTCTTGAAATGTATTTGAAAGAGACAGAGACGAGAGAGAGAGAGAGAGAGAGAGAGAGAGAGAGAGAGAGAACTGGCGCAGGCACGCTAAGGAGCATGGACAGAGGTCAGAGAACAACTTTTAGAAGTCAAGTCTCAGGCCAGAGAGAAGGCCAAGGATTGAGACCCTGCCTTGCAAGCAGAGTGTCCTGAGTTTGGATCCCGGATCCCATGTAAAAACACATGAATGGCATGAAATGGCATTGACCTGCACTTCCGGCCCCGGATGGCAGAGCCTGGGCAACTCCAGAGCAAAGCAAATAGGAAGTAGAGGCAAGGAGACTCCGAAGTCCCCTGGGCCTCCACAGGCACATACGGTGCCCTCTG
Organism: Typhlomys cinereus; assembly: GCA_023101885.1. Lineage (NCBI taxonomy): Eukaryota > Metazoa > Chordata > Mammalia > Rodentia > Platacanthomyidae > Typhlomys > Typhlomys cinereus. The sequence goes on along the minus strand of JALPQD010000199.1, from coordinate 3,726,023 downwards.
ATTCTCTCTCTGACACTCACAGGGCCAAAGGAAAAAACGAAATCAGCTCTTCTTCCACCGAGTGGGTCTCCAGAACCCACATCACCAGGCTTGTGAGCAAACTCGTTCCATACCCACCGAATCATCTCACACAGAGCAAAAATAATAATGAGAAATTAACAGCACCTTGCTAAGAACGGCCGAAGGCCGACTGGCTGATTCCTAACCCTAACCCTAACCCTAACCCTAACCCTAACCCTTCTTTCCCTCCCTCTCGCCCAAGCGCCCAGCTGTGGCGAGCTTTCCAAGGGCCCCAGCTGGGTCCCCTTCCCAAGGTCATCTCAAGACAAAGTCTAGCAGCACGCATGTGGACTTGGGACTCAGCCCTTGGCCTCCTCCCACAATCCAGAGGCAGAGGATAAGATGGGAGATAATCAGTGCTCACCCGCCCCAAGGTCAGCTCTTCCTGCTAGGGGCTTCCCAGCCCCCATTCCCAGTACCTCGCCCATTGCCCAAGAAACAGAGCTGTCCGAACAGAAGCCACACGGCCCCCCCCACACACACACAGCCCACACACACACACACACACACATGACTCCTGTCTGAGACCAGGGGGTGAGGGCTACGTGGACACACCTGACTGACTCCCTTCCCCTAGCAAAGCCAGACCAGACCTCCAAACATGCCCATGCTGAGCCCCCCATAAATTATTTCAGACAAGCTTCCCTCCCGCACCTCCAGTCTGAACTGGGAACTTTTTTGCTACAACTGTAAATTATGTCCAGGGCCTGGCCGCTCTCTCCCTCCACTGTGGCCACGGGCAGCCTGCAGCACCCTGATGGACCTCCTGCCTCCGCTCCTGAGCCCGTGTAGCCTGCGGCCCCTGGAGGCCACCGCACACGAGCCGTACCCCATGTCGGCCCTGCCAGCTGACTCTCCTGGCGAGGAAGTGCTGTCACACCGTATCCAGCACGCGCTGGCACTGTGCGTGCAGCCCGTGTGCACACACCCAGGAAGCACCAGCAGCAGCCACACATCTGGCCGGCTCGCGCCCTCCTGGCTGGCTCCCAGGCCAGCGCGTCCTCTGCTCAGGCCCACACACCCCGCGCTGGACAGCGGACATTCAACGGTCTCTTCCACCGGCAACCAACTGAGGACACAGAACTTGTGTGCCCTTCACCGCGGGCACTTCGACCCTTCCCGCTACTGTCCACCCCTGCGGCTGACCTCTGCATCATCACGGCCCCGGGAGGCCATTAGCTTGTGGTCATCAACACCTCATCCTCACTCCGTGACTCGGCACTGAGCTGGGCTGATTCTGTGGCTTTCGATGTCGTCATGAGAGTGGCCAGTGAAGACCAGGGCTGGGGCCACTGCCCGGGGGAGCCAGGGGAGCCCACTGCCCGGGGGAGCCAGGGGAGCCCACTGCCCGGGGGAGCCAGGGGAGCCCACTGCCCGGGGGAGCCAGGGGAGCCCCACTGCCCGGGGGAGCCAGGGGAGCCCACTGCCCGGGGGAGCCAGGGGAGCCCCACTGCCCGGGGGAGCCAGGGGAGCCAGGGGAGCCCACTGCCTGGGGGAGCCAGGGGAGCCCCACTGCCCAGAGTGAGGCCAAGGGAGCCCCACTTCCCAGGGTGAGCAAGGGGAGCCCCACTGTCCGGGGTGAGGCCAGGGGAGCCCCACTGTCCGGGGTGAGGCCAGGGGGGGCCCACTGTCTGGGGTGAGGCCAGGGGAGCCCCACTGTCCGGGGTGAGGCCAGGGGGGCCCCACTGTCTGGGGTGAGGCCAGGGGAGCCCCACTCCGGGGTGAGACCAGGGGAGCCCACCGCCCAGGGTGTGGCCCCAATTCACCAGTGACGCTGAATCTTGGCAGGCTGGTCTATGCCTCAGTTCCCTCACCTGTCAATCAAGTGCAGGCAGCACCCGACCTGCCTCTCCAGACCACACGAGGCGGGTCAGGCTGTGTGTGCTCGGCGGCCCTGGCAGTGTCGGCTCCCACATTGTACAACACTGCTCTGGACTGCAAAGCTACTAGGCCAGGAGGTCACATGATTTAACACAGCAGCACTGCCTGCAGGTGTGCATGCATGTGCACGTGCATCTGCACGTATGTGGCTGCGCGCGGGAGAATGCGCGCACACAGTGGGGGTCTGGTGGTGATATTTTCAGGCTGGGTCTTTTATCAAATCCAGAGCTCAACTGAAAGGCTGGCCTGGCAGCTCGCTCCGGGATCCCCAGGCTCTGCCTTCTGGGGCTGGAATCACAGGTGGGCACCGCAACTGATCCACTTTTATGGGATCTGGGGATCCAAACTGTAGCCCCTTTGCTTCCCCAGCAAGCACTTTAGTCTGAACATCTCCCAGCCCGAACAGAGAGAGAAAGGTGCACATGCACGCGAACGTGCACACAGCAGAGGTGCACACGCACAGGAACGTGCACACAGCACAGGTGCACACGCACAGGAACGTGCACACAGCACAGGTGCACGCGCACAGGAACGTGCACACAGCACAGGTGCACGCGCACAGGAACGTGCACACAGCACAGGTGCACGCGCACAGGAACGTGCACACGGCAGAGGTGCACGCGCACAGGAACGTGCACACGGCACAGGTGCACGCGCCACAGGAAACGTGCACACGGCACAGGTGCATCGCGCACAGGAACGTGCACACGGCACAGGTGCACGCGCACGGAACGTGCACACGGCAGAGGTGCAACGCGCACAGGAACGTGCACACGGCACAGGTGCACGCGCACAGGAACGTGCACACGGCAGAGGTGCACGCGCACAGGAACGTGCACACGGCACAGGTGCACGCGCACAGGAACGTGCACACGGCACAGGTGCACGCGCAAAGGAACGGGCACACGGCACGGTGCACCGCGCACAGAACGTGCACACGGGCACAGGTGCACGCGCACAGGAACGTGCACACGGCACAGGTGCACGCGCACAGGAACGTGCACACGGCACAGGTGCACGCGCACAGGAACGTGCACACGGCACAGGTGCACGCGCACAGGAACGTGCACACGGCACAGGTGCACGCGCACAGGAACGTGCACACGGCACAGGTGCACGCGCACAGGAACGTGCACACGGCACAGGTGCACGCGCACAGGAACGTGCACACGGCACAGGTGCACGCGCACAGGAACGTGCACACGGCAGAGGTGCACGCGCACAGGAACGTGCACACGGCACAGGTGCACGCGCACAGGAACGTGCACACGGCAGAGGTGCACGCGCACAGGAACGTGCACACGGCACAGGTGCACGCGCACAGGAACGTGCACACGGCACAGGTGCACGCGCACAGGAACGTGCACACGGCACAGGTGCACGCGCACAGGAACGTGCACACGGCACAGGTGCACGCGCACAGGACGTGCACACGGCACAGGTGCACGCGCACAGGAACACAGGTGCACGCGCACAGGAACGTGCACACGGCACAGGTGCACGCGCACAGGAACGTGCACACGGCACAGGTGCACGCGCACAGGAACGTGCACACGGCACAGGTGCACGCGCACAGGAACGTGCACACGGCACAGGTGCACGCGCACAGGAACGTGCACACACAGAGCAGAGGTGCACGCGCACAGGAACGTGCACACACAGAGCAGAGGTGCACACGCACAGGAACGTGCACACAGCAGAGTTGCACATGCACAGGAACGTGCACACAGCACAGGTGCACATGCACAGGAACGTGCACACAGCAGAGGTGCACATGCACAGGAACGTGCACACACAGAGCAGAGGTGGCGGTCAGAGGATACCTCCAGAGGTCTCCTTCTACCACATGGGTCCCAGGGATCAAGCTCACGTGGAAGTTTGCGAACAGGTGCCCCACCCGTTGAGCTGTCTGGCCAGCTGCAGACCTACTCTGAGAAGAGAGACACCAGCTGGAAAGCAAGTGACCAAGTGACCTCAGACTCCCGTGATCAGCCTGACCCTCAAATACCCTGTGTGCCCACAAGGGCAAATCTGGCGGTGCTGGGCAAACACCGCGCTCCCCAACTCCCTGGGCAGTCCACAGAGGGGCCACCATCCTCGCTGCACCCACCAACTGAAGCCTCTTCTGCAGATAAATTTAGTCAGCAGTGAGCCTGCGGCAAAGAAGTCCAGGTGCCCCCAGCAACTGGCTGCAAGGTAAACTGCAGACCTGCTCAGTGAACAGGGGGGGCCCATCCAGGCAGCGCCCGGCAAGCTCCGGCCTCCACAGACACACACGGGCACACAGGGGCACACACAAATCAATCAATGAGTTGACTGATTAAGTAAAAAGTAGGCCAGCAATGGCGTTCCCACCAGCCTGAGACCTGTGCCGGCCCTCCCCGCGCCTCTCCCCACGTGACTCCCTGCTGAAGACAGGAGACCACCAGGAAACTCCAAGGCGCACAGCGCTCCTCTGGCCTGAGGACATCAGAGCTGCGCTGGCTGCAGGGCTCCTGATGGGCTCCTGAGACCCCGAAGACTTGCCAGTGCTCCTTCAGAGGCAAAGTCAACAGACCCCCTCTGAGATCCCCACCAGCTGCAGAGACTCCTGCCCGAGTGCTCATGACCCAGAAGGTCCCAGAGACTGAAGAGGGGACTCCATCAGCACAGCTCCTGAGGATCACAGCCCAAGCAGAGATGGTAGTGTAGCTACGGGGCGCCTGCCTTCCTGTGCACAAGTCCCAGGAGCCTATCGGCTCCTCAGCCTGGCCGTGATGGTGGCCGGTGCCCAAGGGCAGTGGGTGATGGTGGCCGGTGCCCAAGGGCAGCGGGTGATGGTGGCCGGTGCCCAAGGGCAGCGGGTGATGGTGGCCAGTGCCCAAGGGCAGGGGTGCGTGCTCGCGTCTTCCCAACAAGCACCTTGAGCTGGGGGACCTTCCTGACACCTGGTGGGGTCTCAAGCCATAAGCCCACGCGTCACGCAGAGGCCATGCAGAGGCCAACGTTATCAGGACCTTGGGCTGGCACCCATCTCACCACACCCTCAGCCACAGACATGCCAAGCTGCCTGCACCCTGGGGAATGTGGCAGCTTCCAGAACCTCGCAGCACCTGACAGCCATGAAAGCCGCCCCGCCCCTGCTCTTTGACCTTATCCATCCCTTCATTCCAATGCTCTCCACCCTGAGGCTACACCACAGCCCCTGACCCCCAGGCCCTCCGCTCTAGGTAAGTCTCTTCCTCCAGTTAGTTCGTCCTTGCAATGGCATCGGCTGCGACCTTACACAGGCAACGCCTTTCCCGGCTGCCCAAACACCAGCTCCGTCCCTCGCACAAGCAATGCCACAGGTGACATTCCTTCACCACAGAGTCTAAGCTGGCCTCACCCAATGCTTCCAAGTCTAGTCAAGGACAGGAAAGACTGTCCCTGCAGAAGGCACCTCGGGGAGGGACGAAACTGCCAAATCAACAGAGGGCAAGAGTGGCGAGCACAGGAGAGATGAATGAGACACAAAGCGAAAAGCAGAGGCTCATGACTGTCCAGCAAGAGTCACGCACAGCCTAGAACAATGGCAGGTGGGGAGCCAGGAGGACGGGACTGAGGGTTCCCAGCCTCACTCGCAAGAGGAGCCGGCTGCTTCTTTCAGGACGCCAAGCAATCCTGTCCTTAGCCTCCCAGAGCGCTGGGTGTGAGCCTGGCAGAGGAGCGCGGTGACTTCACTCTAGGCTGCAGGATGTGACAGCAGCAGCTGCTACGGCAGCAGGAGCAAGATCACGGGAGGGGCTGGGCACGAGGGACGCGGTGCAGGGCGGACGCAACCAGGGCAGCTCCGTCCCGGGTAACCCCAACTCCTAAAGCTTGAGCAATGATTTCTAATCATAAACTAATAAACAGGCAGTTGTCTTTATTTAAAACAAAACGAAAAAACAATAGAAGTGAACAGTCAAGACCAGAGACTTAAAAAAAAAAAATTCCAGAGCTGGAAAGACGTTCAGTGGTCAGTCTTGCCCAGCAAGCACAGGGACCTGAATTCAGATCCTACAATTCTACTGCTGCAGAGCGAGCCTGGGAAGCTCCGGGGCAAACTGGCAGCCCGACCAGCCCCACGGCACGTCCCACGGCACGTCCCACGGCACATTCCACGGCACATTCCAGGGCACGTTCCACGGCACGTCCCACGGCACATTCCACGGCACGTCCCAGGTGAACCAGAGGCCAGGACCACAGTGTGTGTGTCCACAGGCACACACGCTCAAGTGTGCTTGTGCACATGGACTTACCCACGTGCAGGCACATGTGTGCACACGTGCGTGTCCCACATACACTCACACATACATGAAAGAAAATTCTGGGACGTCTTACCCAAGTGTGGCACATGTAACCCGCATGTAGCCCAGCACTCCAAGGTGGAGGCACATCGGGACCCACAATCCTTCTCAACAACATTGCAAATTTGAGACCAGCTCAGGCCACATGAGAACACACACACACACACATAGAGGCAAGCATGCACACACATGCAGGCACGCACACACACGCGCAGGCAGGCATGCACACAGGCACGCACGCACGCACAGGCACGCATGCACAGGCACGCATGCATGCACGCACAGGCAGGCATGCATGTATACACACAAGCATGCGTGCACGCAGGCATGCACACACACATGCAGGAACGCACACACGCAGGCATGCACACACACAGACATGCTTGCACACATGCAGGCATGCATATACACACACCGGTATGCATGCACACATGCAGGCATGCATGCACATGCACACCGGCATGCACAAGCACACACGCAGGCAAGCACACACACAGGCATGCACACACACAGGCATGCACACACAGGCAGGCATGCACACACACAGGCAGGCATGCACACACACAGGCAGGCATGCATGCACACATGCAGGCATGCATGCACACACACACCGGCATGCACACGCACACATGCAGGAACGCACACACGCAGGAACGCACACACACAGGCATGCACACACAGGCAGGCACGCATATGCGCACACACAGGCAGGCACGCGCACACACAGGCATGCACATGCACACAGGCATGCATGCACGCAGGCACACATGCGCACACGGGCATGCACGCATGCACGCACAGGCAGGCACACACGCAGGCACACATGCGCACACAGGCAAGCATGCACACACGCAGGCAGGCACGCACACAGGCATGCTTGCACACACGCAGGCACGTACATGCGCACACACAGGCAGGCATGCGCACACACAGGCAGTCATGCACACACAGGCATGCACACACGCAGGCATGCACACACACACACACAGGCAGGCATGCGCACACACAGGCATGCACACACGCAGGCACGCACGCCCACACACAGGCAGGCACGCACACCATCTCCTGGACACAGGTGTGATGTGCACATCTGTCAGTCGGGTGGCTCAGCACAGCCCAGATGCTCAGCAACACCGTCTCAAGTCGGGTGAGGGGCGATCCAAAGGGCAGGAAGGAGGGCAGGGCCCTCTCCCCTGGGGACTCTGTGGGCACCAAGGCAGAGCTCGTTCCAACGGGAACCAGCTCTCGTTCACCCTCCATGACCCGGTGCATCTTGACATGCCCCCCCACGAGGCTCCTGTGTGAGGCCACAAGCCAGGGGCTGCTTTCTCCTGTGACCTCCACCAGAGGTGAAATCACTGGGGGTGGCAGGGAGGGGGTAGGCCTGGCGAGAGGAGGAAGGTCACGGATCCTCTCTGTCCCTCGATTTCCTTCCAGGTTGCAATGAGGGGCACCAGCCGCCAGAATATTCTGCCTCTCCCCAAGGCTCAAAGCACAGACCAGCTGACCTTGAACCAAAATCTCTGAGTCTGGAAGCTAAAATAAACCCTTCTGGCCTGGGATGACTCAGCAGGTGAAGGCGCTTGCGGCCACATCTGACCACCTAGGTTTGATTCCTGGAGCTCAAAGGTAGAAGTGACCCACGACACCACACGCACCTCCACAAACACACGCGAGGTAAACAAACGTGGAGAATAAGTGAAATCCTTCCTCCCTTACGTTGCTCTTTGGGCGCCCTGCCACAGCAGGACCCAGACGCCAGGCGTGGCAGCCCCGTCCCAGCAGCTCTGCACGCTGAGGCACAGGGGTCCCTAGCGAGACCCCATTACAAAGTAACAAACAAACCCACTTTCACTGCTGGCTGGACAGGGAGATGGAGTTGGTAAACTTGGCTTCAGACTCAGGAAAAAATTACTTCAAGTGGACTGAAGACAGAAGGTCTCCAAGGCTGACTCCGACTTCCCTCCCTCCTTCTCTTCCTCCCTCGTTCCCTTCTATCTCTCTCCCTTTCCCTCTGTTTCCTTCCCTCCCTCCTTCCCTCCCTTCCTCCCTCCTTCCCTCCCTCCTTCTTTCCCTTCTTTCTCTCCCTTTCCCTCTTTCCCTCCCTCCTTCCCTCCCTCCCTCTTTCCCTTCTATCTCCCTTTCCCTGTTTCCTTCCCTCCCTCCTTCCCTCCTTCCTTCCCTCCCTCCTTCCCTCCCTCCTTCCCTCCCTTCCTCCCTCCTTCTCTCCCTCCTTCTTTCCCTTCTATCTCTCTCCCTTTCCCTGTTTCCTTCCCTCCCTCCTTCCCTTCTTCTTTCTCTCCCTTTCCCTCTTTCCCTCCCTCCTTCCTTCCCTCCCTCTTTCCCTTCTATCTCTCTCCCTTTCCCTGTTTCCTTCCCTCCTTCCCTCCTTCTCTCCCTTCCTCCCTCCTTCCCTCCCTCCCTCTTTCCCTTCTTTCTCTCTCTCCCTTTCCCTCTCTTTCCTTCCCTCCCTCCTTCCCTCCCTCCCTCTTTCCCTTCTATCTCTCTCTCCCTTTCCCTCTCTTTCACTGTGCCCCACACTGGCTTTGCACTCGTGGCTGAAACTGACCCTGAGCTCCATCGCCTCGAGCTCCCAAGTGCTGGGACTTCAGACGCGAGTGGTTTATGTGGCAAAAAGAAACCAGGCCTTTGCGTGGAGACGCGCGTGCTACCAACTGAACCTTCCCCAGCTCCTCGTGAACATCTCGAGTGGGTGAGGGGCGGGTTTCTGTGTGTTTTCCAACAGGCCGTTACACGCGCTAGGCAAGTGCTACACCCGGAGCTGCATCGCCAGCCTCACTGGATGGAGCCTCCCATTTCCACCTGCACGTGCACACGAGGCAAGAGCACGCATGCTTTTGCCTTGCGCGGGTGCAGTGCAGGGGCGCGGTGCGCAGGCCCAAGGGGAATGCTGGGGGCTCGTCCCCCAAGGCTCTTCCACCTGCCGTGTCGAGTCGGGGACGCCAAACCTCCATCTGAGGCTGGTCTGCGAACCAGCTGGCCCTGGGGTCGCCCCAGCCCCTTGCAGGGCTGGAACATGGACGGCTGCGTTCTGCCGGCAGCAGCTCGTGAGACCCGGGGCTGAGCTCAGCCGATTCTGGAGACGAGTGTTTCAGCATCGAGTCATCGCCAGCCGAGGAAGGCCTGCAAGAGTCGCCTGCCTCCTCGAAGCAGCGTGCACGCCACCGTCAGAGTCCAGCGTCTGCAAGGCCCTGTGCCCAGCCTCCTCCTCCCCTCCCCCACCTGCCCGCCTTCTCTCCAAATGCCCACGTGGGCAGTCTGGTTCACACAGTGGCAAAGAGGAGGTTTGGGGGAGGGGTCAGGTCAACGCTGTTCCCAACACCCACAAGCTAATCTACCTTTGACTTGGTCTCTGCAGTGAAGCTGCAAGCCACACACAATCTCAGACAGAGGCGGGCTCTGATCAGGCCCTCATCTTACCGCCTCTTCTGGCACCCTGCCAGGCCTGGCAGCCACAACCCTCGGAAGAACCCAGACAGGCATTTGCCAGTCACTCTCGTGGCCTTAACCTCACACCCTGTCCTGGCTGCCCCCTCCTGTCATCAGGGACTGCCTGTCAGCTGGCCTGAGGGGCTGCTTAGCCACATGAGGAGACTTGGCAAACATGCCCAGAGGCACCCAACCAGCACCAATGTGCAGCACAGGGCACCCGGGCCGCAGGTCACTGACAAGCCCTGCGAACCCCACCAGGTCACTGCACCGCCCAAGACCCTGATTTGTGGAAATGGGGGTCACCCTGCTGCCCCTGGGGAGGCATGAAATGAGGCACGTCTGAGAAGTAGGCCAGCCGCGGCCCGGGAGGATCTGGGTTCACAGTCCCCCAACCAGCAGGCGGCCTGGACCCCGCAGTGATGACCCGGCCGTGACGCAAGAGGGAGCTGGTCAGACCACCTGTCCTGGACGGCCTCTGCTTTACCACAAACAGGGAGGCCCCCTTTGGACCCCAGGAGAGTAAGTGTGCCCAGTGTGGAAGGCGAGGCGGTCATAGGTCCCAAACCTCTGCGGGGAAAGTTGCATTGGAGTAAATGGAGAGGGAAGAGGATCCGAGCTCTGCTTGTAAATGGAACTAGGAAACAGCTTGGAGGTTTACCCGGTTTACCCGGCGACAGTGACTCCGAGAAGGAAAGGTCAGGTGAGGGGGGCGAGGTGGGCGGGGCGGGGGCTCACTCAGCTCTGCTTCCTCATGCTGCCTCTCTAGGGGGGGTCCCACCACCTCACTCCCCTTCTGCAGTCCTAGACGGGGCTTAAATAGCTCAGCAATGAGTCCAGAAAAGTCACCGCCTGCCGGGACACGTGGGTCCACGGGCAAGGAAGGGGCAGGTGCGCACTCGGAGGACCCCCCAGGACGCCGGCCTCAGCCACTTCGACCCCAGCACACTGACCGACTGCTGCGGCTGCAAACAGCTCCACCGCTAAGACACTTCCTCCCCGTGCGGGGGACATGGCAGCTCCCTCCCCAGAGACCCTCAGCCTCTGCCCAGACACCCCAGCTACTTGCAGATGACACGCCCTCCAGGAGCCCTGCACCTCAACCCAGGGGGCCTCGGCCCACCCGACAGGAGCCTCCAGGTCGGGGCTGGGGCCTGGGCTTGATGTCCCTACTGCGCAGGACGGCAAAGGCGAGCTGCGCGCCCACCCACATGCAAGATGGACGCTGCGGCCTGGGATGGAGTCAGGCGCTTCCTCCTCTTCCTCCTCGGGTGTGCTGACGAGGCCTTTGCCACCACCATGACGTAAGGAACTAGCTGCACACCGGACCCCAATCCTCCTCTGACTGCAGCTGCTGCAGCCCGCCCTCCCCTCCCCTCCCCTCCCCTCTCCTCCCTTCCCCTCCCCTCTCCTCCCCTCTCCTCCCTCCCCTCCCCTCTCCTCCCTTCCCTCCCCTCTCCTCCCTTCCCCCCTCCCCTCCCCTCCCTTCCCTCCCCTCCCTCCCCTCCCTTCTCCTCCCTCCCTCTCCTCCCTCCCCTCCCCTGCCCTCTCCTCCCCTCTCCTCCCCTGCCCTCTCCTTCCCTCCCTTCCCCTCCCCCTCTCCTTCCTCTCCTCTCCCCTCCCAGTCTCCTTCCATCGGCCCAGCGCTCCTGCTGCTGAAGCTGGAATCCCCCCCAGCAAGGGCGCCCCTCAACCCCCACCACCCTTGCAGGATGAACCCAAGACTGCTGGGGGCCCTCCCCACATCAACCCCATTCTGTGAGCCCTGTCTCCCCTCTGGCTAAGGAGAGACCTGGCCAGCCCCTCCCAAAGCCTGAGCACCCCGTCCCAAGGCCCCCATCCCTGCAAAGAAGCGCCCAGGACCGGCCCTGGGAGGGCAACACCGGGCAAGGGGGGGTTTCCAAACGGCAACAGCCCCCCCCCTGTGGGTTATCTGTCCTCCACACAGGGTGGGAAGGGCAGGGGAAACATCTGGGGAAGGCCAGCCCAGCCCAGCAGCAAGAAAGGCGTCATCACTCAAAAGGCATCACCACTGGGTCCTGGCGTGACCAGGAGCGGGCAGCTGAGCCCGGCCCACACTGATTCCAGCCAGCCGGCGTCCAGCAGGGAAGCCCTGTCTCACAGGAGGAAAATCACAATTCTGGAGCACAGGACAGCCTCAAGGTCACCCTGGACGGCGCTCTGTGGGGCTCAGCTCGTCAGATGGGGCTGACCGCAGGCCGGGGGAGCGAGGGTCTGTCCAGGCCCAGGCCGCGGCAGGGGCAAGGGAAGGAAAGCCCTGTGCCAGCCAGAGGCCACCCACTACATCACTTCCTTCCCCCACCCACGGCCTGGGCTCCAGCAGCCCAAATACAAAGGCCCCCGAACGAGAGAGACTGCCCTTCCGAGGGGACCATGCCCTACCCGCAGGCCCAGGCCTGGGGTTCCAACCGGGACCAGAGGCTGACGGGGGGGGGGGGGGGGGGGGCATCCTGAGTAGCCCTGGCTGCTTCTCAAAAACTGGGTCATACCTGGACCCCAGCAGAGAGAAAGCAGCAGGTGTGCGCTCACGCGGCTTCCCAGGGGCTGAGGGTGGAGGAGCAGTTGGGGCTCCACAGTGGGTGTCCCCAGCAGCCCTCCCAGCCCCCAGCGGGAAGATCGGGAGCTCAGTCCACCAGCCCGAAGCCCACAACCACAGCCTCCCTCCCCATCCCCACACCCCCCAAGATGGCGCAGGCTCTGGATGGGCTTCGGGGCTCTAGAGGGACACAGGGAGCAGCCGGCCACAGTCGCCATAGTTACATTTTAATTATTTGAGAGAGAGAAGGGAGAGGAAGGGAGGGAAGGGTGTACACGCAGGCCACGGGACACGCGTGGAGGTCAGAGGACGACTTTCCATCACGAGGCGACCTGGGACCCACTCAGGTCACCCACCAGGCTGCGGGCACCTCGCCCACCGAGCATGTCGCCAGCCTGTCACAGCTGCTTTAATCTGCGGCAAAAGGCACAGCCCACCTGAAAAACCACAGCCTTAGCTCTTCGGGGGACCGAGGGGACCAAGAGGCTCCGGCCCAAGCCTCTGGCTGGGGTTGCCCTTAAGAACCCACCAGAGGGGCTGGAGAGGTGGCTCAGGGGTTAAGCCTCTGCCTTGCAGGCGGAAGGTCCTGAGTTCGGATCCTAGACCCCACGTATAGACGCCAGGCGGAAACAGGGGCGGCCTGCATTTCTGGTCCTGGTAGGGCGGAGCCTGTGAATCCCGGGGCAGAGTAAACAAGGAGGTGGAGACGTCCATGGTGGTTCCCGAATTCGTCCATGGTTCTACACACACACACACACACACACACACACACACACACATACATACAGACGCATACATGCACAATTGAATAAATAAAAAAAAATTAAAAAAAGAACCCACCAGAGGGCTGGAGAGGTGGCTCAGGGTTAAGACTTTGTCTCTCAGGCAGAGGGTCCTGAGTTCAGATCCCACATAAAACACCAGGTAGAAACTGGCAGCCTCTCTTCCAGCCCTAGTGGGCGGAGCCTGGGAAATCCCAGAATGAACCGAGGAGATGATTCTCCAAGTCACCCTCGGGCCTCCACAGGGACACACAGTGCCCTCTGATACATGCGCACGCACGCACAATAAATAAATAAAATATATATAAAAAAACCACGTCGGGGTCAGGTCAGGTGAGGGACAAGGCCTGCTGGTGCTGTGAGCTTCGTCTCCCCAACGCACTGTCCTGTCCCATCCCAGGGAGGCACAGCCAGCACCGATGGGAACTGAGGAGGGGTGCTGGGGGGAAGCAGAGCGGAAGCAGCATCTTGGGAGTCCAGCCCGCGGCACCGGGGTCCCAGCAGGGTTCCCAGAGGGAAGTGGCCCTGGTCAGGATCCTGTGCAGCCTGTTTTAACAGCTTCCTCTTCAAGGGCTGGGAACACAGCTTGCTGGCGAGAGCTTGCCCGGCACAGCCTGGCCCTGAGTTCAATGCCCAGTAGCGACAAAGGACAGAAGGAACTTCCTCTTCGATTCCCTGGAAACTTCTGGCAAAACCTCTCACCTCAGAAACGGCCTCACAGAGGAGGGACCTTCAGGAGTCAGGGGGCTGTGAACCTCAGCAGACGGAGCCAGGCCCAGAGCAAGCCCAGTCTGCCTGGTGAAGGCTTCCTGCCTTCCCGCGCACTTCACAGGCTAAGGAGCCCGCTGGCAACTCCCAGAGCAGGCTCCCAGCCCTGTGCCAGCCGCTCACCCCCAGGGCAGGGGCAACTCCAGGCACGACTGCCAGACAGAAGTCCAGCGTGTCAGCTGAGCGGACCTGGCTTGGGGGTACCTCCAGGTAGGCTGAGTTCTTGGCCCCTGCGAGCTGCAGAAGGTGGAACCCTCACACTCGGTCCCACCACCCACCTGGGTCTGGGCGGCGCAGGGCAGGGCACACCTGCAGCCCATGTCCTGGGTGTCCCTCCAAGGGAGGGGTCAGATGACTCCACTGTACGGATGAGAAAACCGAGGCACCCAGCGCGCACCTGCCTTGCCATAAGGGCACGCCTGGGGACAGGCTCTCCTAACCATGAGCCAGCCCTTCCCAGACGGGCGCTCTAGGTGGCAAAAGGCTACCACCCACCCCGAGACCACCACAGCCGGCTCCTGCAGTTAAAATTGAGCACAACAAGCTTGAGTGATGGCTCAGGGGTTAAGACTCTGTCTTGCAAGCAAAAGGTCCTGAGATCCGATCCCCGGTGCCACATAAAATGGTGGTGGCAGCCTGCACTTTTGGTCCTGGTGGGCGGAGCCTGGGAAATCCCAGAGCAAAGCAAAGAGGTGGTAGAACTCCAGGGTGGTTCTCGAAGTCACCCTTGGTCCTCCAGAGAAACACACAGTGCCCTATGATACACACACGCACACATATTGAATAAGTAAATAAAATGTTTTTTTTAAAAGGGAGCACAAGTTCTTTGCCATCGTCCAAAGCCAGAGAGGAGCTGCCTGGTCTTCTGCGCCCGCCAGGCAGTGCGCAGGCTCACTGCTCTCGGTGGCCCATCCCAGGGTCCGCAGGAAAGGCCCAGAGGTGGCAGGCCTGGCTCTCTGTGACCCGCTGTTGGTCCAGTAAGCTGGGGAAGCGCCCTGACCCTACGGACTCCTGCTCTGCACACACACACACACACACACACACACACACACACACACACCCGCCTCCTGCCCCCCCACTCTATAAATAACCCAGGTCAGAGCATGGGAGGAAGAGAGCCAGCCAGGTGGGTGTGGAGCGGTGCTGTGGAAAAGATGACTTCTGGAAGTAGATTAAAGCTTCCATTCCCATAAGGGGTGGTGAGTCCAAGCCTCCCGGGAGTGGCCTTCTTGGCTGGAAACAAGCCCCCCTGGACCTGCGGGCTGGGCCACCTCCACCTCCACAACAAGACAGGAGGCCAAGAGGAAAGCGAAGGCAGGAACTGGGGGGGTGGGGGATCACAGATGCTTCTCCCTGAAAGCTTCAGAGTTTTTCTTTCCTGCCCCCTCCAGCCTGCCTCCCCCTAGCACATATGCCACACACAGCGTCCACCAGCCTGGTCGGAACCGTAGAGTGGTGGAGGGGTGAAAAGGGAAAGAAGGGGTTAAGGGATCCAGGGGAGAGCGCGCCACCCCACACCCAGCTCCTGGGTCAAGAAGAGGGGAGGAAAAGAACCAAACAAGGGCCAGGCTGTACCATGTGACCCACACCCCACGACCAAACAGCAGGTCATGAGGACCGGCAGGGAGAAGCCAGGGGAAGGGGTCCCCGAACTTGTTTCCCAACCAGCCACAGCCAGCCAGCAGCACAAAGACACTCCTCTGGTTCAGCTTAAAAATAAACAAACAAACAAATAAATGCTCAAGGGCTAGAGAGATCGCTCAGCAGTCTCCCAAGCAGAAGGTCCCGAGTTCTGATCCCAGGTCCCACATAAAAAACGCCAGGCGGACGGGCAGCGGCCTATTCTTCCAACTGTGGTGGGCTGAGCCAGGGACATCCCAGAGAGAAGCAAAAGGAGGTGGAAGCGATCCAGAGTGATCCCCAAAGTCACCCGTGAACCTCCGCAGAGGCACACAGTGCCCTCTGATACACACACTCTCAAAATAAAAATAATACCATAAATAAATAAAAATGTTCAAGGTTGTTGTGCCCTCTTCTACTTAAACCCTGTTTCTTCCGGTGGGCACCAGGCTCACAGCTCCATCCCTTCCCACAAACCTTCCTCAGTTCACTCCATGAAGGCCAAGACCCCAGGCCCTCTCCAGTTAGGACGCAGTCCGGCTCCCCATCCCCCACCGCACCCGGGAGGCTTAGAAGGCAACCTCTCCAGAGCCACCTGGCAGGTGTCAGCCCTGACCACTGACCTCCAGGTGGGCCAAGTCCAGACAGGAAGAGGTGCACTAAAGTCTTAAGGCTTGATCCCCACCCAGGGAAAGCCAGATGCTTCCAGAATAAATGATTTACAGTCACTTCTGGGGAAATGACTTGGCCCTTAACCTTTCAAGCCGGCAGGGCAGGCCTCTCACTTGAAGACTGCCCCGAGGGATCCCATCCTCTGCCTAAGAGCTTGTCGGTGCCTCAGTCCGGGACCCCTGACACAGTCAGAGGGACAGGCTAGAAAGTGAAGGGCACCCCAGAATACGCACCAGGCAAGATGCAAAGCGACTCCCAGGGTCGCTGGGGTGACGCCCTCCGTCCGCCTCGGCCTGGAGGGTAACACCTCACCTTCCCCCACGGGCGGTTGGACGGTTGGGCGGCTGGGGCAGCCCCTCGGCTCTCCCACGGGCTGGCACCGCACAGAATCTGCAGTTCCCTTCCCCTTCTAGGAAAGAGACCAGCCCTGAGGCCCTAGGATCTCGCTTCTTGATTTCCCAGAGTCTAAAGCCTTCGAGCCACTGCGAAGTGCACCAGATCAGGCGCCGCAACGCTTGCTCACTTTCCGAGGTCCAGCAGAGCCCAGCTGTGCGGGAGTTAGGGAGGGAGACCCACCCAACCGGAGGAGAAGCACCTAGAGCGTCGGTTTATGTCCTTGAGCGCGAGGTCGGGGGTCCTGATCCCCCACCAGCCCCGCCCAGCCGAGCCTCCAACCGCCTCCGCAACCCGGGGGGAGGGGGGGGTCCGCGACTCACTGCGTGTGCTGGGAGCGGCCTTCGCGGAAGACCTCGTCCAGGGCCACGGTGGCCCGGCCCAGGAACTTGTCCACGCCGATGAGCGAGCGGTGCATGGTGGTGAGCACCAGCTCGCAGGCGGCGGCCGCGCCCGCGGCCCAGGGCGCGGGGCCGGCGTTCGGCTCCTGCGCCCGCAGCAGGCCGTCCAGCGCGCCGGGCGGCAGCTCGAAGGAGCACTCCTCGCACCATTCCGGGCTGCCCTGCGTCTTCTCCACCACCGAGGTGCTGTACTTCTCGCGGCCCACCTGGATCACGGTGTACGCGTCGCTGGTGCTGCCCGCGCCGGAGCTCTTGCCCCGCAGCCCGCGGGCGCGCAGCACCGTCACCTGGACGTGCGTGGGCAGCCAGCGGGAGGGCCCGGGCGCCGGCTCCGCGTCCCGCACCAGGGCCATGGCGGAGCGCGGGGGCCGGCGCGGCCGAGCGCGGACGCCGGGGCCCGAGTGGCGAACTCGGCTGCGGCGGGAGGTGGTCAGGAGCCCGCTACCCGCGCCGCCTCCCGCGCCGCGACCGCCGCAGCTCCGGGATGGCCTGGGCCGAGCGGGCCGCCGCCTCCCCGCCGCCCCGCCTCCCGGGCGGCCTGCCGCGCCGCGACGTCAACGCCCCGCCCGCGGCCCCGCCCCGCCCCGCCCCGCGGCCCGCCGCGCGTGGCGCTGCCGCAGGGCTGCGAGGCGCGGGAGGCGGGAGGGGCGCGGCCGCTGCAGAGGCGTGGGCGGGGCTCCGCGCTGGCCCCGCCCCGAGATGCGGCCACCCCTCTCCCCGTCCCGCGTGACGAAGCGGCGGTGCGGCGAGGCTTCCGCAGCGAAAGGGGGCGGGGCGCGGCCTCTGCAGAGAAGTGGGCGGGGCTCCCGCGCTGGCCCCGCCTCTAACGCGCCCTCTCGGGTCGCTTCTCCAAGCCGACCCTCGTGTCCTGCCGCAGAGACGGGAGGCTTCGGAAGTCAGGGGGCGGGGCGCCTCTGCACGAGTGGGCGTGGTGGTTCTCGCGTTGGCTCCGCCCCTTCAAAAGTCGGTTGGAGGGGGCAACACCCACGACTTGACCCTCCGGGCTGAACAACAGAGCTGTTAGGCTCCCGGAGCCAGAAGGGAAGGGGCGTGGCCGCTGCAGAGAAGTGGGCGGGGCTCCCGCGCTGGCCCCGCCTCTAGGCTGGGGGCGTCCCTCGCAACCGACCCTGATCGGCCTGCGCGAGCGAGGCGCCCCCCAGACCCACGCCAGGTCTTCTCGCCAGATGCCCCTACTCTGCAAGCCCTCGCCCCTCCCTGGACGGCCGTCTCTTCTCGACACGGGTTGTAGGGAGCTGCCCACCCCAAGTCCTGGCAAGCTCTCCGCATCTTTCGTGTCGCCCACGCCACGGGAATAGACCCAATAAAACCAGAGCGGGCGCCGCGGCCACGTGACCGCTGCACCTCCGAGACCTGGCCGCGGAGGGACGCGCCGCGGAGGGACGCGCCGCAGCCTGCAGCCTCCCGTGCACCCCGCGTCCGTCCCTAGGCGCTCATCCCCAGGGCTGCGGCCCATGAGTCATGGGGCTGGGGTTCCCGACGATCGCTGACACCCACATTTCTGTCCTGTGTGAAACAGGGCTCGCACTGTATCCCAGACCGGCCCCTACACTCCTGCTTTAAAACTGTTTTGTTTCTTTTTTTACAGTTCAGTGAATTGGACACAGCCAACATGTCCACGGACCGCATTCCCAGCCCCTGCACCGTTTTTTTTTTAACTGGGGGGTGGGGAAGGCATGGTATTCCATGGCACGCTGGTGGAGGTCAAAGGACAACTTTAAGAAGTCAATTCTAGCTTCTTTTTTTTTTTTTTTGCTACGTGTCTTCCGCTGCTGACTGGGTCCGCTGTTAGGCGATCACAGCAGGTAATGCAGTTTGTTGAGCCAAGTTGGTAATTTGTGAAGGACTCAATTCGTCTGGTTAAAAGATGCACCAAACCTGATGGAAAAGAATTCCAGGGCGATCCAGCCCCTCATGGCCCTTTAGTGCCATGAGTCCGTTTCCAGCTGCCTGCTTCTCTTGGAGGCAATCTAGCCCCTCCTGGCACTCCAGTGCCATGAGTCTGTTTCTTGTTTCTTGCTCCTCATGAATTCCATGCCTACGCACCATGAGTTCTCATGGGCTCCCTAGCCCCTCAGGGCACTCTAGTGCCATGAGCTCTGTTTTATTTCTGCTTCTCATGGAGGCGCCCTAGCTCCTCATGGCACTCCACGTCTGGAGTCCGTGAGTTCCAACCTTTCTCTTTACTAATAAACTCTACCTTAATTCTCCAAAAAAAAAAAAAGAATTCCAGAAGATCGCTGTGGCCACAGCAATAGTATTCACTATAGTGGGATTCATTGGTTTCTTTGTGAAATTGATCCATATCCCTATTAATAACATTATTGTGGGTGACTGAATATTTTTTGGAAGAGTTTCTTGTCTTTGGAATTAGTGAACAAGTGAGGATGTGAGAAGTCCATCACGTAAAAAATTTACCTGTAAATTAAGATAGTTTCAAAATAAACAATTTTTCCTAAAAATAAAAAAAAAAGTCGCTTCTATCATGTGAGCTTCCCAAGATGGGACTCAAGTCACCAGGTCTGCAAGCAGTTGCCCTCCCCGCCCAAACCTATTCTTAAGTGCCTACTGTATGCCAAGCCTAGGGTATTACTGCAGCACCTATTCATTATGAAGACAGATAATGGTTAATAATTACAGATGCCAGGCTTCAGCCAGCCCTGCCCTGGTGAACCACTTCATCCCATCCCCCCATCTGTCACTTTGCAGAAGACAAAACTGTCCAAAATTCAGAGCAAAGAAGTGGCAGTGTATCTGAATCCCACCACTGCAGAGGCACATTCAAGGCTAGCCTGGGCTACTTGGTGAGACTGGAGGGGTCTGCGAATGTAGCTCAGTTGGTAGAGCTGTCCCCTAACATGTGGAAGGAGGTGGGTTCAATCCCCACCCAGCATCATGTGTAAAAGGGGGGAGGGGAGAGAGATCCAGTGAAGCACCTGCTTGCAAACCCAGCACCCTGAGTTGGATCTTTGGAAGCCCACTTGAAAGCTGCCCTCTGACCCCCACCTGGGAATCGTGACCTGTGTGCATATGCTTCTCGCTCCCTCCCTCCTTTCTTATCTAAAATAAAAATGTCTTTAAAAATTTTAACTCTCAGGACTGGAAAGATGACTCAGGGGTTAAGACTGCCTGGAAAACAGCAGATCCTGAATTCAGATCCCAGGCTCCACCTAAAAGCGCAGGCAGCGGCTTGCACTTCTGCCCTGGTGAGCGGAGCGTGGGAAAAGAAAAAAAGCAAAGGAGGCAGAAGCAATCGAGGGTGATTCCCGAAGACCCCCTTGGTCCTCCGCAGGGACACACAGTGTCCCCTGGTACACACACACACACACACACACACACACAAGTTTAAAATTTTTTAACTGACAGAAGTTGGATTTGCACAAATACATCCAAGAATTTGTTTTTGTTTATGATGCTGACTTTTCAGAATCTGCATTTTAATTATTTTGTTATTTGTGTGTGTGTACCTGTGGAGGTCCAAGGGGGACTTTAGGATCAGTCACCCTGAATTGCTTCTACCTCCTATTTGCTTTGCTCTGGAGTTGCCCATTTTTGGCGTGGGGGAGGGGGGTTAACATGGGATGTGGGATCCAAACTCAGGACCTTCTGCCTTCAAGACCGAGGCTTAACCCCTGAACCATCTCTCCAGCCTCAGAGTCTGCATTTTAAATATAACCAAAAAAAAAAAAAAATCGAACATCAGAAACAACCTCCCTTTCTCCCTCCTTGATCCAGGATCAACCCTTTTTCATTCATTTTTAGGCAGGGTCTCCTTACCCCCTCCCAATGACGGGGTTACCGGCATGTGTCACACATCCAGTTTCTTGCTGGGGCTGGAACTCAGAGTTTCTTTCCAACTGAGCTCCGCCCCTGTCCCCAGGGATACCTCCCCTCTCCCCTGAGACCACCTCGTGCTTCCTTCCAGGCATCTGCAAAGACAGATAGGAATTTTTTCTGACTCACACCCGCGGTCTTCCCTCCAGTCCTCTAGTTGCCTGTGGTCATTCTTCCAGTGAGCACTTTCATTGTCAGAGCCTTTGTTTTCTGTCTGGCCTGACTTTCCTGTTCCCATCTCCAACACCAGGAGCCTGTCCCGGGGGCCACCAGCTGAGGGGTCCCCCAGATTCATCCTCCCCACCCCAACTCAGAAGACTGGGATGGGGAGCCTTGGTTCCGCGCTCCTGGCTCCACATCCCACCTCTGCACACAGCAGGCTGTGCCCCAGGACCTTGGACCTCGGCCTGCCAGTAGCCCTAGGCCTGGAACGAAGCCAGCTCCCAGCCGGGTCAGCTGCCTGGAAAAGGGAGGTAATGATTCCCAGCTCCATCTCTCCCAGTGGCCTATGCCTGGAACCCCAAAGCTCCATCCTAAAGTCTAAGTCAGTGAATTTGAGGCCAGAGCCTGTCTCTAATGGGGATGGGGGGTAACCAGGGTGGCACAGGAGGTAAAGGCGCCTGCTCAAAAAGCTGGTAACGCACGTGGCGGAAAGAGTAACCCGACTTCTGAACGTCCCCTCCTGGGAGCTGGTGAGCTCACCCAGCTGGGTGGGAACCTGCTTGAAAACCTGGTGACCTGGGCTCAGCCCCAGAAACCCACGTGATGGATGGAGAGAGCCCCTCAGAGTCCTGACCTCCATCCCGTGCCACCATATGCATGAGTGTCCCTCCCCCTCATACCCCCCAAACACAACTTTTAAAAGCCCTCTGTCTCTCGTAAGTAAAATGCTTAAAAAGAAGTTATTTGGGGAACCCAGGAAAACCTAAGAAAATACAAGTACTGAGGCAGGTTTTCTTCGGAGTTCTTGTATTCCCAAGCCAAAGACCAAGACCAGAAGGCATTGCGTGGTGAGCTAGGATTCTACTGAAAACGAGAAACAGGAAGAAACAGGAGGTGAGGAGGCCAGCCTGAAGGGGACAGCTGAGGTGAGGAGGAGGCCAGCCTGAAGGGGGACAGCTGAGGAAAGAGGACACTGCTCGAGGTCGGAGAGCAGGAGACAGAGTGGCCACAGCTGATCTCCTGGCTGGCCCCAGAGCAGAAAGGAGAAAAGTGATAGGAGGAGCCCCAACCTTTTATAGTCTCGGGAGTTGCTAAGGAGCCCCAAGAGTTCCTAGGGAAGTGAGGTAAAGACTGGAGGGGTGGTGGGTGTGCTTCCCACAGGACCAGACGTTCCTAACTGCCCTAGCGTTCCGATAGACATTAATTATTCCATTATTAGCATCACCCAGAAGTTAGCGCAGCCAAGGACTCCTCGCCTTGCCATCTTGCCATGACCTGTGGCTTCCTGCACGTCCACCCTGAGGTCCTGGAGTGCAATGGGCAAAGCAGTGACTGCAGAGACCTATCCCTACTGTTCGGGTTTTCCGAGTACCCCATGCGCCCCTAAGGACACCATGCGAGGCAGGTGATGGCCATCTAAGCACTACCTGTCCCTGTAGGCTTTGGGGTGTGTGTGTGTCTGTGTGTGTGTGTGTGTGTGTGTGTATCAGAGGGCAGTGTGTATCCCTGTGGAGGACCCAGAGTGACTTCAGGAATCATCCTGGATTGCTTCTACCACCTCTTTGCTTAGTTCTAGGATTTCCCAAGCTCCTCCCACCAGGGCTGGGAAGTGCAGGGTACCACTATTTCCGCATGCCATTTTTTTTTTTTTTTTTTACCTGGGACTTGGAATCTGAACTCAGGACCTTCTACTTGCATGGCAGAGTCTTAATTCCTCAGCCATCTGTCCAGCCCACGTTTTTGGTATATTTTAAGTTTAACCTTCTGAGACAAGGTTTCACGCACCTGGGGTTGAACCTCAAACTTGCTTTGTAGCTGGGGGGGGGACCCCCAACTTCTGATCCTCCTGCCTCCCACTCCTGCCAGATACTGAGAATTACAGGCCCGAACCTCCAAGCCTGGTGCTCACAGCCGGGAGATGGAATCCAGGGCTTTGTGATAAATAAGCCCTCTAGCAACCCAGCTGCATTCCACAGCTCTTTAGGAATTTACCAAGGAGGAAGTTAAGATGTAGAAAGGTTTGGACTTAGCCAAGGTCAGAGTCAGAATGAAGCCCCAGCTCCCCGGGTTTAGTGGGGAAATGCAAATAAGTGCTCTCCAAAGAGCGCCTTCCGGGCCCTGGTTCCCTACCCCCTCTCTCTCTCTCTCTCTGCCTCCCTCCTGGGTTGAAGTTGCTACTATAGCAGTATATTGCTAAGATCTGAGTAAATAAAACTGATACGGGGTCCCTCTGGGGTCTGCATGTGTCCAGGTTCTTGTGTTCGGGAGTGGAAGATTGAAACCAGAACACGCATAGAGGATTAAGCAGAGTTTATTAGAGGAGAGAAAGAACAGAACTCATGGACTCCAGACATGGAGCGCTATGAGGGGCAGGCGCCAAACGGGACTCACCGATTCTACACATGGAATCTATGAGGGCGAAGGCGCCAAAGATGGCTGCCAGGGTCCGGAATAGTTATACCCTTTGTCTGGCCAGGAAGACTGGATTTTCCTCATTGGTGAGCTCCAGTTTGCTGCAAACCTGATAGGGCTTTTGTTCCCCTGCATCTCACTGGTCTGTTGGTTCTAGGGCCCAACCTAGTGGATCTTGAATCCTCCCAGTAGGATTAGCTACAACGGAGAACTATCTGCACATCCTTTCAAGATCTGAGGGTTGAGGAAAGTTGGGGACTTTATTTCTGTGAAGCATTAAAGTCAGTTCCTCAGGATCATTAGGGTGGGTTTCTTCAGGGTAATCCAGCTGTGGGGGATTGGGGGATGACCTTGGAAGACCTTCAGAGACCCCCAGCTTGGCTGCTCTAAAATTACCTAAAAACCACCCTTACCAAGCTTCCAGTACGGGAACTTGTCCAGGCTACATCCCCTCCACCCCCGCAGGGCCACGCCCACTGGCACCCCCACCCCGCAGGGCCACGCCCACTGGTACCGTCTTCCTCCCACTTGCAGGAAGAAGACTTGCTGGAGGAAAGAGCAAAGAGAACTTAGGACAACTCTGCCTGCCACCCACCCACCTTCCTCTTGGCCTGGCCCAAGGCAGTTGGGCAAATTCCAGCTTCCTACTGGCTCAGGAGTACAGCTGTGAGAGGGCAGAACCTGGCACCCCCAACCCCACCTCCTACCCCTGCCCATGGGACCCTCAGTCTTCGAGGGAAAAAGTGGATAGACTTACTAAATATCCAGAAGAAAGCATGCTTCTTCCTCGGGACTACCCACGAGACGTAGGCAATGTAGAGCAGCCATGCTGGGAAGGTCTTTGAAGGTCACCCTCCTCCACCCCACCCTGAGATTATCCCAAGGGAATACACACTACTAATCTGGAGGAACTGATTTTAATCCTCCACAGATAAAGTGTTCAGGAAAAGATAAGGAGCTGCATTCTCCCTTGCAGATAAGTTGCCTCAAAGGCAACAGCTGGACCGCGGGTTCCAGGTGCAGCTCCTTGAGTTCCTCTCTGGCTTCCTGGCCTCTCTCAGATTCCTCCCCTCTGATCCTCTTACGCTGCTTCCCGCTCTAGTCCCTGGCGCAATGCCACATTTTGGTATCAGGAGGCTCTCTTGCCCCTCGTGGGATCCAAGTCGGTGAGCTCCATTCTTCTCTCCTCTAATAAACTGCCTTAATCCTTTACACGAGTTCCGGTTTCAGTCTTAGAGTCCAGAACACAAGAACCTGGAGACTTAAAAATCCCAACCCCAAACAGTACCCTGCAGTCTTAAAGAAACTGCTGATTTGGGCTGGAGAGATGTCTCAGGGGATAAGACACTGTGGCACAAGCAGAAGGTCCTGAGTTCAGATCCCAGGTCCCATGTGGAACTGGCAGTGACCTGCACTTCTGTCCTTGGTGGGCGGAGCCTGGGAAATCCCAGAGCTAAGCAAAAAGGAGATAGAAGCAATCCACGATGACTCCCAAAGTCGCCCTGGGTCCTCCACAGGGACACAGGGTGCTTACTGATATATACACATACACACAAGCACACACAAAATAAATTAAAAAAAAAAAAAAGAAATTGCTGATTCAGGACTAGTGAAGGGAGAGAAAATATGGCTGAGTAGGCCGGTTTGTGATGGTGGAAAGGAAGGAAGTCTTGGGGACAAGAAGGCTGGAGATGGCAGCATTGTCACAAGATCATAGGAACCACCAGGCAGAAATACCAGACCCAAGACAAGCTGAAGATAACGGCAGCTTATAACACCCCCCCCAAATCCACAAGTCCACAGAGATATTGGTAAACGCTTGAACACATAAGGCCACCCAGGGCTGGTGCTGCACCCCATAACCCCAGCACTCAGAGGAAGAGGAGAAAGACAGACACCAGTTTGAACCAGGCCGTCCTGGGCTACAGAGCGAGACCCTTTCTCCAAAACACTGAAGCGGAGGTCTGGGGATGCAGATCGGTGGTAGAACAGTTGCCTTGCTTGTGGGAGTTCCCCCCCCCCCAAAAAATACTTGCCGGGGCTGGAGAGATGGCTCAGGAGTTAAGCCTCTGGAAGATCATGAGTTCGGATCCTAAACCCCATGTATAGATGCCGGGCAGAAGTGGAGGCGGCCTGCGTTTCTGGTCCTGGTGGGACGGAGCCTATGAATCCCGGGGGCAGAGTAAACAAGGAGGTGGTGGAGGCGTCCATGGTGGTTCCCGAATTCGTCCGTGGTTCTACACACACACACATACATATACACATGCACGCACATACACACACACACGCGCACACACGCATACATGCAAAATTGAATAAATAATAAAAAATAAATAAATAATACTTGCCGAGTCCTGCAGGTGAAAGTTTCAGACCAACCTGAGCAACACAGTAAAACCCTGTCTCCAAAGAAACAAGCAGACTACTGGCCATGATGTCAGTGTTGGGAAGTGAACACAGGAGGATCTGGATTCAAATCAGCCTCATTACATGGCAAGTTCAAGGCCAGCCTGGGTTCCACGCAACTCTGTCAATAAGTAAATCAATAAAGGCTGGAGAGATGGCTCAGAGGTTAAAAACTTTGCTTCGCAAGCAAAGGACCTGAATTTGGATCCTAGATCCTACATAAAACCAGAAATGGCAGCAGCCTTAACTTCTAGCCCTGGGAGGAGGAGCCCGGGTGTCATAGTTAGGGACAGGTGTCAACTTGACTGTTGAGGGTTTGAGCTCTGGGCACAGTTGTAGAGAGTTGATGGTTGAGTTAAGCCCAGAGCAAACCTGCAGGAGATTGTCTAGCTGATGGGGAAGACCCAGCCCATGGTGGGTGGGACTAGACCTGGAATAAATCACAGAGAGCTGATTGAGAGAGTTGGCATCCTTCTGTTCACTTGTCCAGACATGCTGGTCTGGCAAGTAAGGATTGTCCATCTCTCGGCCATTATGTGGTGATCGTGGCCAGTTCCCTCGGCCCTGGTGTTGGTGCGTGCTCTCCCATCAAGCTGGACTGAGAACTGTAACTGGACTGTCGTAAGGAAATAAACCCCTTGTTCCGTTAAGCCCTTTGATGGTTTTATCAGCAACTATGCAGGCGAACTGCAACACTGAGAAACCCCAAAGCAAAATAATACAGAGGTAGAGTAATCCAGGATGATTCCAAAGTCATCCTTGGGCCTCACAGGCACACAATGCCCTCTGATACACATGGACACACAGACCCACACACGCCCATGTTAAAAAAATAAATAATGTAGCTCAATCCAGGATGATTCCCAAAGTCACCCTTGGGCCTCGCAGGCACCCACACACATGCACGCGCTTGCATACACACCTACACTACACCAAAATAAATAAGTGTGCCCTTCAATGCGGCTATTCCATTTTACGAATTTATCCCGGAGAAATACACAAATGTTGATTAATCAGTCTCGGGCTGGGGGTGTAGCCCAGTCGGTAGACTGCTGACCTACCATGCGCAGAGCCCTGAGTCCATCCTCGAAACACGTGGGTGTGGGACACTTTTCCTGGAGAGACGCCACACAGATGTCTGTTCACCCCAGACCGGGATTCAACAGGCCAAAGCGACATTAGAGTCCAAGTTGGCAAACCAGTGAGTTGACCGAAGCTGTTTAAAAGAGAGGGTGGGATGGTCCGCAAGCAGCTACCTCACCTAACCTACCCCCCCCAGCCTGGGAGAGAACCCCTAAGCTGTGGCACTGGGGTCCTCTGCCCGCTAGGCTGGCAGGGGGGTCTCTGCCTCCCCAGTCGCTGTTTGCTGCCTTCTGCGCCTTGGGGACCCCCTCTCCCTGGATCTTGTTAGTCTCAGGAACTTCCTGAGACTAGGGGCGGTTCACTTTCTGAGTCTCCTGAGCCTCCTTCCAGGATAGAGTGTTTCCGATTGCTACGTGGCCTCCTCCCCAAGGTAGACCAAGGGCAGCATCCAACCCAGCATCACGGCGCGTGCAGCGGAAAAAGGCTGCACGACAGACACTACTGCAACAACATTCAGGAAGGGCGGGGAGGGCTGCCTGGCCTCATAAGACCCCGTCTCAAAATAAATAAATAAATAAATACACACACACACACACACACACACACACACACACACACGAAAGAGCCAAACCCTTGAGTCTCCTCAAGTAAGAGACAGGAAGAAAAGCAGATGGCAGCGAACTGCAGCTGTCCCAGAAGGGACCTGTCCTGTGTCTTCCTGCAGCTGGGCCTCCCAGCCCAGAGCCAGTACTCAGGAAAACCTCCCCCTCGGCAACCTTTGGTCCCGACATGGAGAAATCACGCTGACTGACCTTCAATCCCCTGAAAACAAGCCGAGGCCCCAAGTGTTGGAGGGTTTCCTGCCGCCACACTTCACTGAGGGGCATTCTTTTCATTTGCAGGGGACTTTGTAGCAGCTACTCTGCATGTTGCTAGAAAACTCGTGCCCAGACGGCATAAGGGAACAAAGGGTTTTCTCTTCTCTTAGGACATGGTCCAGTTCTAGTTCCTCGTCCAGCGTGGCAGGAGAGCCCACGCCAACACCAAGGGCTGAGGAAACGGGCCACGCCGTATGCACAGGGCAGACGACAATCCTTACTTGTCAGACCAGCGTGCCTGACCACATGGACCAAAGAATCCCGACTTTCTCAACAGTTCCTTCCATTTTGTTCACCTGCCCAAGAAGTAGCCACATCTCCTACCGGCTGGACCTCCCTGTCAATCAAATGGTCTCCTGCAGGGAGACCTTACAAATGTGCTCAGAGTTTGAACCCTCAACCATCCAGCTGCATCTAACTATAACACCGTGTAACCCAGGATGTCCTTAAATTTACAATCCTCCTACTTGGTCTCCTGAGTGCTGGGATTAGAGATACGTACCACCATACCCAATATGATTTAGGATTTTTTAATATTTATGTATTTGACACACATGTACACATGCACATACCTACTGAAACAAATAAGTATTTAATTTTTTTAAATGAATACAGGCTGGGGTGATGGGTCAGGGATTAAAGCCCTTGTTTTGCAAGCAAAAGAACTTGAGTTCAAGTCGCCGACTTCCAAGGTAAAGGCAAAATGACAGGTGGAAATGGCGGCGGCCTATAATTCAGACCCTGGAAGACACAGCCTGAGAGACCACATAGCAAAGCAATAAGGAGGTCAAGAAATCCAGGATGATTCCTGACGTCACCCTTGGGCCTTCACAGGCACACACAGAAATGCCTTCATGCACACACACGCAGATGCACACGCGCAAAAAAAGGAAAAAAATACCAGGAATAGAAATAAAATGTGCTTCAGACCTGGCTGTGTCTCTGGCCCGCCTTGGGCCAGGGCGTGGGCGTGTCCTGGTGGAAAGCGGCATCCACAGGAAATCTGCAAGACGCCAGGACACGGCAAAGGACTTCAGCCAACACCCTGGCACAATGGGGACCAGGGGCACCCTCCGCCCTGAGGCGAGGGTGGGGTTCCTCCCTGGGGTGAAAGTGCTGGCCCTGGGCAGTTTTGGCAAAGACAGAGCGTGGAAAGTTGAACCTCCGCTCAGAAGCCCAAACCGAGCCCAGCTGCCCCGGGCCAGTGCAGCTTCCGCAGTGCTGGAGTCCACCATGCACCCTGAGAGTCAGAATGAATCCTTTCACCCCTAAAGTGGCTTCCCGGGGTCTCTCAGCAGCCAGAGGGCAAACTGCCTGTGTCATGGCAAGAAGTGGAATGAACGCATTAAGGAGTTTTCTTTTCCTCCTTCTCCTTCCTCTTCCTCTTCTTCCTCTTCCTCTCACTTTTGCTTTTTATTGTTGCTTTTTTTTTTTTTTTTTTTTTTTTAGGGCAAGTTGCTACCTAGACTAGCCAATTGGCAAAGCCTGTGCTCATTCAGAGATCTGCCTCAGTAAATAAAACAGGGAGTGATCAGAGCTGGATAGATGACTCCAGGGTTAAGGCTCTGCTTCAAAAGCAAAAGACCTGAGTTCAGATTCCAGGTCCCACATTAAAAAAAAAAACAACAAAAAACGCCAGGTGGAAATGATTGCAGCCTGCATTTCCAGCCCTAGTGGGCGGACCCTGGGAAATCCCAAAGCAAAGCAAAAAGGAGGTAGAAGCAATCCACGATGATTCCTGAAGTCATAGGGTCCTTCACAGGGACACACAGTGTCTTCTGATACATACACACACACACACACGCACACATACACGCACACATCCACACAGACAAGCAAATCCACACACACATGTCTGACCCTCTCACCTTAGCCCCCCAGGCAGCCAGAACCCCAAGCATCGCTGGCCCACCTCATCCTGAGTCGGAGTACCCGTGGACCCCGTCACCATCACTCTGAGCTCTAGCCCCTTGGCGAGCCTTCGACTTGCTTCCATGTGTCACGTTTACAACTGCTGGAATTCATTTCCAGGAACACAGTCTACTTGGGACTCAAAATAACCGGATCCAAGCACGGCGTAGCGAGCGGTTTATGCCCGTCACCCCACCTGGGCGAGAGAAACAGGAGGATCAGCAGTCCAGGTTCATGCTTGGCCACATGATGAGTTCAACCTGGGCCACAGCAAACCCTAACGAAGACCCTTAGGCCAGAAAACAACCAGCTGAAACTGCCCAAACCATGATGCTTTTCTGAGCTCATTGGAAATAGAACACACGCGGCGCGCTGGGAATTGAACCTAGAACCCGATGCCCGCTACATAAGCCCACTGAACCAGAGCCCCAGATGAAATCTTGAAAGGGGGACAGAGCAGGAAAACACCAACAAGCAAAACCCTTGAACTGAAATCAGTGCAATATGCTAAGCATCAGCCGGATCCAAAGGCCAAGGAGCGCCGTCCGGCCTGTGAGCCTGCTGCAGCAGAGGGGCTTGCAGACTTGCAGCAAGATGGGGACCCTAGAAGGGCTCCAGGCCCCTGGTCCCCATGGCTCCTCCCAAGATGCTCTCTCTAGGGAGAAGCCCTCCTTGTTCGTCCCTGGGGGACAGGAATGGAAAGAGCTGGGAGACAATGTGCAAGGTTAACATTCAGATCTGCTACACGGAGACACCTTAGGTGGTCGTAGGGTGGGAGAGCATTGGAACAGAAGAGAGAGCTGCAAGTCAGAGGGGAAGGGGAGCGATGCCATGGACAGCATGGGGGGGGGTCCTACATTGAGCCCGGGCGTGGAGGAAATCTACAGAGTCCCTGGACGAAGCGGAGCAATCAAGTTGTGGTGTGAGATGTAAAGCAAGAGACTGTCCCCCTCAAGGTCCTTGGGGTGGGGAGGTGTGGATTTAGGGTGCGGTTGTCTCCAGGGACTGCCACATTCCAGCCAGGATAGAGGCTTTGCAAGCCAGGCTCACCTCCACCGTCTCAGAGCCAGAGAACCAAAGACGCCGTAAAAGGAGGGCAGGGGCTGGAGCAATGGTTCAGGGGTTAAGACTCTGCCTCGCAAGCAGAATGCTCTGAATTCAGATCCCGGATCCCACGTAAAAGCTCCTGGATACCAGACGGAAATGGTAGTGGCCTGTACTTCAGCTCTGGAAAAAAATCCCAAAGTGAAACAAAAAGGAGGTAGAACAATCCAGGATGATTCTCAAAGTCAGCCTTGGGCCTCCAGAGACACTTACTGGCACCCACAGACACAAAACAAGCTAATTAGTTAGTTAATTAGTTAGGTAGTTGTTAGTCGGTTAGTTAGTTAAAAAGGGGCCGGGCTGAACAGATGGCTCAGGAATTAAAACCTTCACCTCACAAGCTAAAGGACTTGATAAAAACATCAGGCAGATGGGGTGGTGGCTTGAAATTCCTAGAAGGTGGAGCCCCGGAAACCCAGAGCAAAGCTGTAAGGAGGGAGAGCAAGCCAGGTGATTCCTGACGTATCTGTCATCCTTGGCCTTCCACAGATACACACACTCTCTCTTGGGCTCTCTCTCTCTTTATCTCTCTGTATCTCCCCGTCTCCCTCTGTGTTTCTCTGTCTCTCTGTCTCATGTACACACACACACACACACACACACACACACACGCAAGTGCGTGCACGCAGGAAAGAAGGGAGTGAGACTCTGAACCGGCACACACCGCAAGACCCTTCGAGGTCCAGGACTCAGCAAACATGAGCCGGGGTCATCTGAAAGGGCAGAATAGAGCTAGAAATATTCTATTTCTGGAAAAGAAAATCGGAATTGCTAGAGTAAGAAAACTTACAGGACCAGGAATGGCGATGCTGTGTGCCCTCCCTGTAATTAGGTATTTGGTATTTATTGATCTGAGATGCAGGACACAGCGCACAGATGGAAGCCAAAGGACAGCATTTGGAAGTCAGTTCTTTCCTTTCACCTTGTGGGTTTCTGGGGATCAAACTCAGGTTACCAGCTTTCTCATCAGACCCCCGCCACCCACATACACTTTTCTTTTTACATTATTTATCATCGAGGGGCATTTTCTTACATAGATATGCCGTTAGTTTTTAATGTTTTTTGTCTTGTCCGCTCTCTTTCTTTTGTGTGTGTATAGGTGTGCGTGTATATGCTTGCGGAGGCCTGTACTGGTTAGTTTTATCTGTTGCTGTGAGAGAGCACCCAAAGTCAAGCAATTTAAGGGAGAAAGGGAGATTTATTCAGCTCACGGTTCCAGAGGGTTCCGGAGGGGGAGAAACAGTCTTTCATGGCGGAAGCTGCAGACAGGCTACGTCACACCCATGGGGGGGGCAGGAAGCTGCTAGACTGCCCAAGTTAGAGCAGACAGCTCCCGGAAGTGGGGTGGGACTAATCCACCCCAAAGCCCACCCCCTGTGACTACCTTCCTCTAGCAAGGCTCCACTTCCTAAAGGTGCCAGGACCTTCCCAAACACATGAGACCTTGGGGACACATTCCAAACCATGCCAAGGTCCGGGGTGACTTTGGGAATCATCCTGGATTTCTTCTACCTCCTTTTTGCTTCATTCTGGGATCTTCAAGGCTCCACTTTCCAGAGACAAAAGTGCAGTTCGATGCCATTTTGGTACGGCATTATTACATAGGATTTGAACTCAGGACCTTCTGCTGTGAGGTGGTATTTAAACCCCAGAGCCATCTCTTCAGCCTTCTGGTATGTTTTCTAGTGGAATTTTTTGTTTTTAGCTTCTATATCTAGATCTTTGATCTACTTTGAGGTATTTATTGTACTTTTTATTTAAGAGGAAGACGTCGCACACACACTGTAGTGGTTCGCCTGCATGATTGCTGATAAAATCACCCCAAACAGCTTAAGGAACAAGACTTTTTTTTCCCTTAAGAGTCCTGGTTATAATTGTCCAGCTTGGCAGGAGAGCACTTATCATTAACAAAAGGCGGAGGGAACTAGTCACATATTATCCACACAGTGCCTGAGAGAGGGACGATCCTTACTTGCCAGACCAGCATGTCTGGCCAGGTGTACACAAGGATGCCTCCTTTCTCAGACAGCTCCCTCCATTTTATTCACCTGCCTGGGACTAGCCCCACCCACCATGGGCTGGGCCTTCCCCATCTACTAGACAATCTCCCGCAGGTTTGCTCTGGGCTTAACTCAACTTGCCAATTCTCTACAAATGTGCCCAGAGCACAAGCCTGCACTGTCAAGTACACTTGTGCCTAACTATGACACGTGCATACACCGTGAGGCACAGCTGGGGGTCAGAGGACAACTTTCAAAGTCAGTTCTCTCCTTCTGCCATATGCGCTTATCTTAGAATCGAACTCGGGTCCACAGGTTTGCAGGCAGCCCCGTCATCTTACCCACCTCCCTTCTGGCAACCCTGCCAGGCCTGGCAGACAAACCATCGGAGAACCCAGACAGGCATTTGCCAGTCACTCTCGTGGCCTTAACCTCAACACCCTGTCCTGGCTGCCCCCCTCCTGGTCATCAGGTACTGCCCTGTCAGCTGGCCTGAGGGGCGTGCTAAGCCACATGAGGGAGACGTGGCAAAGAACAATGCCCAGAGGCACCCAACCAGCACCCAATGTGCAGCACAGGGCACCCGGTCCCGCAGGTCACTGACAAGCCCTGGCGAACCCCAACCAGGTCACTGCACCGCCCAAGGAACCTGATTTTGGAAATGGGGGTCACCCTGCTTGCCCCTGGGAGGCATGAAATGAGGCAACGTTCTGAGAAGTAGGCCACCGGCGGCCCGGGAGGATCTGGTTTCACAGTCCCCCAACCGCAGGCGCCTGGACCCGCAGGATGACCCTGCCGTGAACGCAAGAGGGAGTGGTCAGACCACCTGTCCTGGACGGCCCTCTGCTTTACCACAAACAGGGAGGGCCCCCTTTGGACCCCAGGAGAGGAAGTGTCCCGAGTGTGGAGGCAGGCGGTCATAGGTCCCAAACCTCTGCGGGGAAAGTTGGCATTGGAGTAAATGAGAGGGAAGAGGATCCGAGCTCTGGCGTGTAAATGGGAACTAGGAAACAGCTTGGGAGGTGTACCCGTTGTTACCCGGGCGACAGTGACTCCGAGAAGGAAAAGTCAGTGAGGGGGGGCGAGGGTGGGCGGGGCGGGGGCCTGCACTCAGCTCTGGCTTCCTCCTCGGCTGCCTCTCTAGGGTTGGTCCCACCACCTCACTCCCTTCTGCAGTCCTAGACGGGGCTTAATAGCTCGAGCAATGAGTCAAGAAAGTCACCGCCGGTTCAGGGACACGTGGGGCCAACGGCAAGGAAGGGCGGGGTGGCGGCGCACCGGAGGACCCCCCCAAGGACCCGGCCTCACCACGTGAACCCAGCACACTGACCGACGGCTGCGGCTGCAACGCTCCACCGCTAAGACACTTCCTCCCCGTGCGGGGGAACATGCGCTCCCTCCCCAGAGACCCTCAGCCTCTGGCCCAGACACCCCAGCTACTGCAGATGAAACGTCCCTCCAGGAGCCCTGCACACCTCAACCAGGGGGCCTCGGCCCACCCGACAGGAGCATCCAGGTCCGGGCGGGGTCCTGGGCTTGATTCCTACTGCGGCATGGACGGCAAAGGCGAGCTGGCGCCCACGCCACATGCCGATGGACGCTGCGGGGGCCTGTGATTAGTCAGGCGCTTCCTCCTCTTCCTCCTCGGGTGTCTGAAGAGGCCTTTGGCCACCACCATGACTTAAGGAACTAGCTGCACAACCGACCCCAATCCTCCTCTTCTGGCAGCGGCTAGCAGCCCGCCCTCCCCTCACCCTCGGACCCCTCCCCTCCCGCTCCTCCTGCCCTTTTTCCCTCCCTCTCCTTCCCCTCTCCTCCCCTCCCCTCCCTCTCCATCCCGTTCCCCCGCCCTCTCCAAGATCCCTCCACTCTCCTCCCTCCCCCCTCCCCTCCCCTCCCTTCCCCGCATCCTCCCTCCCCTCCCTTCGCCTCCCTCCCCTCCTTCTCCCCTCCCCTCCCCTGCCCTCTCCTCCCCTCTCCTCCCCTGCCTCTCTCCTTCCCCCCGTTCCCCTCCCCGCTCCTTCCTCTTCTCTCCCTCCCAGTCTCCTCCATCGGCCAGCGCTCCGCTGCTTAAGCTGAATACCCCCAGCAAGTTCTCCCTCGAACCCACCCACCACCCGTGCAGGAATGAACCCAAGACTGCGTTGTGCCTCCCCACATCAAACCCCATTCTGTGAGCCCTGCATCCCACTCTGGCGAAGGAGAGACCTGGCCAGCCCCATCCCAAAGCTGAGCACCCCCGTCCCAAGGCCCCCATCCCTGCAAAGAAGCGCCCAGGGAACCGCCCTGGGAGGCACACCGGGCAATGTGGTTGGGTTTCCAAACAGGCACAGCCCCCCCCCTGTGGGTTATATGTCCTCCACACAGGGTGGGAAAGGGCAGGGGAAACATCTGGGGAAGGCCAGCCCACCCAGCAGGCAAGAAAGGCTCCATCACTCAAAAGGCAATCACCACTGGTCTGGCGTGACCAGGAGCGTGCACTGAGCCCGGCCACACTGATTCCATGCCAGCCGGCGTCCAGCAGGGAAGCCCTTCTCACAGGAGGAAAATCCACAATTGCCTGGAGCACAGGACAAGCCTCAAGGTCACCCGGTACGGCGCTCTGTGGGGCTCAGCTCTCAGATGGTGCTTGACGACCGCAGGCCGGGTGAGCGAGGGTCGGTCGCAAGGCCCAGGCCGCGGCAGGGGCAAGGAAGGGAAAGCCCTGTGCCAGCCAGAGGCCACCCACTACAGTCACTTCCTTCCGCCCACCCACGGCCTGGGCTCCATCAGGCGCCCATACAAAGGCCCCCGAACGAGAAGAACTGCCCCGTCCGAGGGACCTGCCTACCAACCCGCGGACCGGCCTGGGTTCCAACCGTGACCAAGGCTGACTTGGGGGGGGGGGGGGGGGGCATCCTGAGGAGCCCTGGCTGCTTCTCAAAAAACTCTGGGTCATAACCTGAACACCAGCAGAGAGAAAGCGCAGTGGTGCGCTCACGGCGGCTTCCCCAGGGGCTGAGGTGGAGGAGCATTTGGGGCTCCACGGGGGTGTTCCCAGCAGCCCTCCCAGCCCCCAGCGGGAAGATCGGGAAGCTCGCCAGTCCACCAGCCCGAGCCCACAAACCACAGCCTCCATCCCCATCCCCACACCCCAAATGGCGGCAGGCTCTGGATGGCCTTTCGGGGCTTCTAGAGGGACACAGGAGCAGAGCCGGCCAACATTCGCCATAGTTACATTTTTAATTATTTGAGAGAGAGAAGGGAGAGGAAGGGAGGGAAGGTGTACACGCAAGGCCACGGACACGCGTGGAGGTCAGAGGACGACTTTCCATCCGAGGCGACCTGGGACCCACTCAGGTCCCCACCAGGCTGCGGGCCCTTCGCCCACCGAGCATGTCGGCCAGCCTGTCACAGCTGCTTTAATCTTGCGGGCAAAGTCACAGCCCAACCTGAAAAAACCCAGCCTAGCTCTTCGGTTCGGGTGGGAACCGAGGGGACCAAGAGGCTCCGGCCCAAGCCTTCTGGCTTGGTTGCCCGTAAGAAACCACCAGAGGGCGGGAGATGGCTCAGGTTTTTTAAGCCTCTGCCTTGCAGGCGGAAGTCCTGAGTTCGGACCTAGACCCACGATCACGCCGGCGGAAGTGGGGGCGGCCTGCTTTCTGGTCCTGGTGGAGCGAGCCTGTGCAACCCGGGCAGAGTAAACAAGAGGTGGAGACGCCATGGTGGTTCCCGATTCGTCGGGTTCTACCACACCACAACATAACAAAACACACACACACACAACACACATAATACAAGCATAAGGCACAATGAATAAAAAAGTAAAAAATAAAAAAAAAAAACCCACCAGGAGGGCTGGAGAGGTGGCTCAGGGTTAAGACTTTGTCCTCTCAGTGCAGAGGGTCCTGAGTTCAGATCCCACATAAAACACAAGGTATAAACTGGCAGCCTCTCTTTCCAGCCCGAGTGGCGGACCTGGAAATCCAGAAATGAACCGAGTAGATGATTCTCCAAGTCACCCCGGGCCTCCACAGGGACACACAACAGTGCCCTCTGATACTGCGCACGCACGCAACAATAAATAAATAAATATATATAAAAAAACCACGTCGGGGTCAGGTGTCAGGTGAGGGACAAGGCCTGCTGGTGCTGTGAGCTTCCGGCTCCCCACGCACGGTCCTCCATCCCAGGGAGGCCACGGCCAGCACGATGGGAACTGAGGAGGGGTGCTTGGGGGGAAGGGGCAAGCGGAAGCAGCATCTTGGGAGGCCAGCCCGCGGCCACCGGGGTCACCAGCAGGTTCCCAGAGGGAAGTGGCCCTGTCGGATCCTGTGCAGCCTGTGTTACAGCTTCCTCCTCTCAAGGGCTGGGAACAAGCTGCGGGCGAGAGCTGTGCCCGGCAGCAGCCTGGCCTGAGTTCAATGCCCATAGCACAAAGGACAGAAGGGACTTCCTCTTCGATGCCCTGAACTTCTGGCAAAACTCTCACCTCAAAACGGCCCTCACAGAGGAGGGACCATTCAGGAGTCAGGGGGCTGTGAACCTCAGCAGACGGAGCCAGGCCCAGAATCAAGCCCATTCTCCGCTCGGGTGAAGGCTTCCTGCCTCCCGCGCACTTCACAGGCGAAGGAGCCCGCTGGCAACTCCGAGCAGGCTCCCAGCCCTGTGCATCCGCTCAGCACCAGGGCAGGGCCAACCCGGCACGAAACTGCCAGACAGAAGTCCAGCGGTCAGCTGAGCGGAACCTGGCTTGGGGGTACCCTCAGGTAGGCTGAGTTCTTGGCCCGCGAGCTGCAGAAGGTGGAACCCTCACACCTCGGTACACCACCACCACCCACCGGGGTCGGGGCGGCGCAGGGCGGGCACACCTGCACCGCCCATGTCCTGGGTGTCCATCCAAGGAGGGGTCATGATGACTCCACTGTACGGAGGAGAAACCGGAACGGCAACCCAGCGCGCACACTGCCTTGCCATAAGGGCACGCCGTGGACAGGCCTCTCCTACCATGAGCCCAGCCACTTCCCAGACGGCGCTCAGTGAAAGGCCGCTACCACCCACACCCCGAACCACCACAGCCGGCTCTGCAGTGTAAAATTGAGCACAACAAGCGTGAGTGTGGCTCAGGGTTTAGACTCTGTCTTGCAAGCAAAGGTCCTGAATCCGATCCCGGGCCCATAAAATGTTGGTCAGGCACCTGAACGTTTTGGCCTGGTGGGCGGAACCTGGGAAATCCCAGAGCAAAGCAAAGAGGTGGTAGAACTCCAGGTGGGTCTCAATCACCCTTGGTTCCCCAGAGAAACACACAGTGCCCATGATACACACCGCAACACGTATTGAATAAGTAAACATAAAATGTTTTTTTTACAAGGGAGCCCGTTCCTTTGCCATCGTCCAAAGCCAGAAGAGGAGGCTGCCTGGCTTCTGGCGCCCGCCGGGCAGTGCGCAGGCCACTGCTCTCGAGTGGCCCATCCCAGGTCCGGCAGGAAGGCCCAGAGGTGGCAGGCCCTGCTCTCTGTGACCACGCTGTTTGGGCCAGTAAGCTGGGGAAGCGCCCTGACCCTACGGAATCCTGCTCTGCACACACACACCAGCACACACAACACACACACACCACACCACCCGCCTCCTGGCCCCCCCACTCTATAATAACCCAGGTCAGAGCTGGGAGAAGAGAGCCAACCAGGTGGGTGTGGAGCGGTTGCGTGTGGAAAAGATGACTTCTGAAGTAGATTAAAAGCTCCATTCCCATAAGGGGTGGTGAGTCAAGCCTCACCGGAGTGGGCCTTCTTGGCGTTGGAAACAAGCCCCCTGACCTTGCGGGCTGGCCACCCCACCTCCAAACAAGGCAGGAGGCCAAGGGAAACGAAGGCTCGGAACTGGGGGGGTGGGGGATCACAGATGCCTTTGCTCCCTGAAAGCTTCAGAGTTTTTCTTTCCTGCCTCCCTCCAGCCTGCCTACAACCCTAGCACATATGCCACACCACGTCCACACAGCCTGGTCGAACCGTAGAGGTGGAGGGGTGAAAGGAGAAGAAGGGAGTAAGGGATCCAGGGGAGAGCGCGCCACCCAACCCCAGCTCCTGGTCAAGAGAGGGGAGGAAAAGAACCAAACAAGGGCCAGGCTGTAGCCATGTGACCCCACACCCACGACCAAACAGCAGGTCATGAAGGACCGCAGGGGAAGCCAAGGTGAGAGGGTCCCCGAACTTGTTTCCCAGACCAGCCACAGCAGCCAGCAGCACAAGACACTCCATGGTTAGCTTAAAAATAAACAAAAAACAATAATGCCTCAAGGGCTAGGAGAGATCGCTCAGCAGTCTCCAAGCAAAGGTCCCGAGTTCTGATCCAGGTCCCACATAAAAAACGCCAGGCGACGGGCAGCGGCCTATTCTTCCAACTGTGGTGGGCTGAGCCAGGGACATCCAAGAGAGAAAGCAAAAGGAGGTGGAAGCGATCCAGATGATCCCCAAAGTCCCCCTGAACTCCTCAGAGGCACACATGCCCTCTGATACACACACTCTCAAAATAAAATAATACCATAAATAAATAAAAATGTGGCAAGTTGTTGTGCCCTCTCTACTTAAACCCTGTTTCTTCCGGTGGGCACCAGGCGCACAGCCCATCCCTTCCCACAAACCTTCCTCAGTTCACACTCCATGAAGGCCAAGACCCCAGGCCCCTCCATTAGGACGCAGTCCGGCTCCCCATGCCCCCACCGCACCC
The DNA here is from genome assembly GCA_023101885.1 of Typhlomys cinereus. Lineage (NCBI taxonomy): Eukaryota > Metazoa > Chordata > Mammalia > Rodentia > Platacanthomyidae > Typhlomys > Typhlomys cinereus. Next base: position 3,686,616 of record JALPQD010000199.1, on the reverse strand, counting down.
GGGAGGCTTAGAAGGCACCTCTCCAGAGCCACCTGGCAGGTGTCAGCCCGGACCACTGACCTCCAGTGGGCAAGTCCAGACAGGAAGAGGTGACTAAGTCTTAAGGCTTGATCCCACACCCAGAAAAGCAGATGCTTCCAGAATAATGAGTTTACAGCATCACTTCTGGGAAATGACTTGGCCTTAACCTTTCAAGCCGCAGGGCAGGCCTCTCACTGGAAGACTGCCCCGAAGGGAATCCCACCTCTGCCTAAGAGCTTGTCGGGCCTCAGTCCGGGACCCCTGACACAGTCAGAGGGACGGCTAGAAAGTGAAGGGCACCCAGATACGCACCAGGCAAGATTCAAGCGACTTCCCAGGGTCGCTGGGGTGACGCCCTCCGGCCGCCTCGGCCTGGAGGGTAACACCTCACCTTCCACACGGGCGGTTGGACGGTTGGTCGCTGGGCAGCCCCTCGGCTCTCCCACGGGCTGGCAAGCAACCGCACAGAATCTGCGTTCCCTTCCCCTTCTAGGAAAGAGACCACCCTGAGGCCCTAGGATCTCGCTTCTTGATTTCCCAGAGCCTAAGCCTTCGAGCCACTGCGAAGTGCACCAGATCAGGCGCCGCAACGCTGGCTCACTTGTCCGAGGTCCAGCAAGCCCAGCGTGCGGGAGAGGAGGGAGAACCCACCCAACCGGAGAGAAGCACCTAGAGGCGTCGGTTTATGTCCTTGAGGCGCGAGGTCGGGGTCCTGATCCCCCACCAGCCCGCGCCCACCGAGCCTCCAACAGCCTCCGCAACACCGGGGGGGGGGGGGTCCGCGACTCACTTGCGTGTGCTGGGAGCGGCCTTCGCGGAATACCTCGTCCAGGCCACGGTGGCCCGGCCCAGGAACTGTGTCCACGCCGATGAGCGAGCGGTGCATGTGGGTGAGCACCAGCTCGCAGGCGGCGGCCGCCCCCCCGCGGCCCAGGGCGCGGGCCGGCGTCCGGCTCCTGCCCCGCATCAGGCCGTCCAGCGCGCCGGGCGGCAGCTCGAAGGAGCACTCCTCGACCATTCCGGGCTGCCCTGCGTCTTGCTCCACCACCGAGGTGCTGTACTTCTCGCCCGCCCCACCGGATCAACGGTGTACGCGTCGCTGGGTGCTGCCCGCGCCGGAGCTCTTGCCGCCCCGCGCCCGCGGGCGCGCACCCGTCACCTGGACGTGCGTGGCAGCCAGCGGGAGGCCCGGGCGCCGGCTCCGCGTCCCCACCAGGGCCATGGCGGAGCGCGGGGGGCCGGCGCGCCGAGCGCGGACGCCGGGGCCCGAGTGGCGAACGCGGCTGCGGCGGGATGTGTCAGGAGCCCGCTACCCGCGCCGCCTCCACGCGCCGCGACCGCCGCAGCTCCGGGATGCCGGGGCCAGCGGGCCGCCGCCTCCCCGCCGCCCGCCGCCCGGGCGCCTGCCCGCCGCGACTATAAGCCCCTCCGCCCGCGGCCCCGCCCCCCCCGCACGCGGCCCGCCGCGCGTGGCGCGTGCCGCAGGGCTGCGAGGCGGGAGCGGGAGGGCGCCGGCCGCTGCAGAGGCGTGGGCGGGCTCCGCGCTGGCCCGCGCCCCGAGATGCGCCACGCCCTCTCCCCGTCCCGGTGACGAAGCGGCGGTGCGGTCGAGGCTTCCGCAGCGAAGGGGGCGGGGCGCGGCCTCTGCAGAGAAGTGGGCGGGCTCCCCGCGCTGGCCCCCGCCTCTAACGCGCCCTCTCGGGTCGCTTCTTCCAAGCCGACCTCGGGTCCTGCCGCAAGAGACGGGAGGCTTCGGAAGTCAGGGGGGCGGGGCGCCTCTGCACGAGTGGGCGTGGTGGTTCTCGCGTGCTTCCGCCCCTTCAAAGTCGGTGGAGAGGGGCAACACCCCGACGTGATTGACCCTCCGGGCTGAACAACAGAGCTGTTAGGCTCCCGACCAGAAGGAAGGGGCGTGGGCCGCTGCAGAGAGTGCGGGCTCCCGCGCTGGTCCCGCGCTGGCCCGCTCTAGGCTGGGGGCCGCCTCGCAACCGACCCGATCGGGCTGCGCGAGCGAGGCGCCCCCCAGACCCACCCAGGTCTTCTCGCCAGATGCCCCTACTCTGCAAGCCCTCGCCCCTCCCTGGACGGCAGTCTCTTCTCGGACAGACGGGTTGTAGGAGCTGCCCACCCCAAGTCCTGCAACTCTCCGCATCTTTCGTGTCGCCCACGCCACGGGAATAGACCCAATAAAACCAGAGCGGGGCCGCGGCCACGGTGACCGCTGCACCTCCGAGACCTGGCCCGCGAGGGACGCGCCGCGGAGTAGGACGCCGCCGCATCCTGGCAGCCTCTCCCGTGCACCCCGCGTCTCCCCTAGGCGCTCATCCCCAGGGGCTGCGGCCCATGAGTCAGGGGCTGGGGTTCCCCGACGATCGCTGACACCCACATTTGTCTGTCCTGTGTGAAACAGGGCTTCGCACTGTATCCCAGACCGGCCCCTACACTCTGCTTTAAAACTGTTTTGTTTCTTTTTTTACAGTTCAGTGAATTGGACACAGCCAACATTCCACGGACCGCATTCCCAGCCCTGCACCGTTTTTTTTTTAACTGGGGGTGTGGAAGGCAATGGTAGTCCATGGCACCTGGTGGGAGGTCAAAGGACAACTTTAAGAAGTCAATTCTAGCTTCTTTTTTTTTTTTTTTGCTAGTGCTTCTCCGCTGCTGACTGGGTCCGCTGTTAGGCGATCACAGCAGTAATGCAGTTTGTTGAGCAAGTTGGTAATTGTGGTGAAGGACTCAATTCGTCTGGTTAAAAGATGCACCAACCTGATGGAAAAGAATTCCAGGGCGATCCAGCCCCTCATGGCCCTTTAGTGCCATGAGTCCCGTTTCCAGCTGCCTGCTCTCTTGAGGCATCTAGCCCTCCTGGCACTGGTGTGTTGTGTTTTTGGTTAGCTCCTGCATGTGTTTTCTCATGGTGTGGGGTCTGGGGTGGTCTTGTTTCTGCTCCTCATGAATTCCATCTACGCACCATGAGTTCTCATGGGCTCCCTAGCCCCCAGGGCAACTCCTAGGCATGAGCTCGTTTTAGTTCTGCTATCAGGAGGCGCCTAGTCCTCAGGCACTCCACGTCTGGAGTCCGGAGTTCCAACCTTTCTCTTTACTAATAAACGCTACCTTAATTCTCCAAAAAAAAAAAAGAATTCCAGAAATCCGATGTGGCCACAGCAATAGTATTCACTATAGTGGGATTCATGGTTTCTTTGTGAAATTGATCCATATCCCTATTAATAACATTATTGTGGGTGACTGAAGTTTGTTGGAAAGAGTTTTCTTGTCGTTTGGAATTAGTGAACATGAGGATGTGAGAAGTCCATCACGTAAAATTTACCTGTAATTAAGATAGTTTCAAAATAAACATTTTTCCAAAAATAAAAAAAAAGAGTCGCTTCTATCATGTGAGCTTCCCAAGATGGACGCAAGCACCAGGTCTGCAAGCAGTTGCCCTCCCCGCCCAAACCTATTCGTATGCCTACTGTATGCCAAGCCTAGGTATGACTGCGACACCTATTCATTATGAAGACAGATAATGGTTAATAATTACAGATGCCAGGCTGTCAGCCAGCCCCGGCCTGGTGTGAACCACTTCATCCCATCCCCCATCTTCACTTTGCAGAAGACAAAACTGTCCAGAAATTCAGAGCAAAGAATGGCAGTGTATCTGAATCCCACCCCTGCAGAGGCAACATTCAAGGCTAGCCTGGGCTCTTGGTGAGACTGGAGGGGTCGCGAATGACAGCGCAGTTGGTAGAGCTGTCCCCTAACATGTGGAAGGAGGTGGGTTCAATCCCCCACCCAGCATAGGTAAAAGGGGGAGGGGAGAGAGATCCAGTGAAGAACCTGCTTGCAACCCAGCAACCCTGAGTTGGATCTTTGGAAGCCCCACTTGAAAGCTCCCTCGTGACCCCCACCTGGGAATCGTGACCTGTGTGGCATATGCTTCCTACGCTCCCTCCTCCTTTCTTATCTAAAATAAAAATGTCTTTAAAAATGTTTAACTCTCCAGGACTGGAAAGATGACTCGGGGGGTTAAGGGACGGAGCTATGGAAAACCGAGTAGTCCTGAGAGTCAGATCCCGGCTCCACCTAAAAAGCGGCAGCCGGCTTGCACTTCGTTCGGCCCGGTGAGGGTAGGCGTGGGAAAAGAAAAAAAGCAAAGGAGGCAGAGAATCGAGGTGGGATTCCCGAAGACCCCTGGTTCCTCCGCAGGGACACCATGTCCCCCGGTACACACACACACACACACACACACACAACAAGTTTAAAATTTTTTTTAACTGACAAAGTTGGATTTGCACAAATACATCCAAGAATTGTTGTTGTTTATGATGCCGGACTTTGCAGAATCTGCATTTTAATTATTGTTGTTATTTGTGTGTGTGTACCTGGGAGGTCCAAGGGGACTTTAGATCAGTCACCCTGAATTGCTTCTACCGCCTATTTGCTCTTGCTCTGGAGTTGCCGCATTTTTGGCGTGGGGGAGGGGGGTTAACATGGATGTGGGGATCCAAACTCAGGACCTTCTGCCTTCAAGACCGAGGCTTACCCCTGAACCATCTCCAGCCTCAGAGTCGGCATTTTAAATATAACCAAAAAAAAAAAAAAAATCGAACATCAGAAACACCTCCCTTTCTCCCTCCTTGATCCAGAATCAACCCTTTTCATTCATTTTTAGGCAGGGTCTCCTACCCTCCCCCAATGACGGGGTTACGGGGTGGGTCACACTCAGTTTCTTTGCTGGGGGCTGGAACGCAGAGTTTTCTTTCCAACGGAGCTCCGCCCCTGTCCCAGGGATACCTCCCCTCTCCCCTGAACCACCTCGTGCTTCCCTCCAGGCATCTGCAAAGACAGATAGGATTTTTTCTGACTCACAACCCGCGGTCTTCCCTCCAGTCCTCTAGTTGCCCTTGGGTCATTGCTTCCAGTGACACTTTCATTGGTCAGAGCCTTTGTTTTCTGTCTGGCTGACTTTGCCTGTTCCCATCTCCAACACCAGGAGCCTGTCCCGGGGGCCACCATCTGAGGGTCCCCCAGAATTCATCCGCCCCCACCCCAACTCAGAAGACGGGATGGGGAGCCTTGGTTTCCGCGCTCCTGGCTCCACATCCCACCTCTGCACACAGCAGCTGTGCCCCAGGACCTTGGACCTCGGCCTGCAGTAGCCCTGGCCCTGGAACAACCAGCTCCCAGCCGGGTCAGCTGCCTGGAAAAGGGGAGGTAATGATTCCCAGCTCCATCTCTCCCATGGCCTAGTGCCTGGAAAGGCCCAAAGCCCATCCTAAAGTCCTAAGTCAGTGAATGTGAGGCCAGAGCCGGTCTCTAATGGGGATGGGGGGTAACCAGGGTGGCACAAGGAAAGGCGCCTCGCAAAAAGCTGGTAACGCACGTGGCGGAAAATAGTAACCGCACTTCTGAACGTCCCCCCCTGGGAGCTGGTGAGCCACCCACTGGGTGGGAACCTGCTTGAAAACCGGTGGACCTGGGCTCAGCCCAAAACCCACGTGATGGATGGAGAGGCCCCTCAGAGTCCTGACCTCCAATCCCGTGCCACCATATGCATGAGTGTCCCTCCCCCTCATACCCCCAAACACAACTTTTAAAAGCCCTCTGTACTCTCGTTATGTAAAAATGCTTAAAAAGAAGTTTATTTGGGGAACCCAGAAACCTAAGAAAATACAAGTACTGAGGCAGGTTTTCTTCGGAGTTCTTGTATTCCCAACAAAGACCAGACCAGAAGGCATTGCGTGGTGAGGCTAGGATCTACTGAAAAAACGAACAGGAAGAAACAGGAGGTGAGGAGGCCAGCCTGAAGGGGACAGCTGAGGTGAGAGGAGGCCAGCCTGAAGGGGACAGCTGAGGAAAGAGGACACTGCTCGAGGTTCGGAGAGCCGGAGACAGAGTGGCCACAGCTGATCTCCTGGCTGGCCCCAGAGCAGAAGGAGAAAAGTGATAGGAGGAGCCCCCAACCTTTTATAGTCTCGGGAGTTTGCTGAAGGAGCCCCAAAGTTCCTAGGGAAGTGAGGTAAAGAAGATGGAGGGTGTGGTGTGCTTCCCACAGGACCAACGTTCCTAACTGCCCTAGCGTTCCGAAGACATTAATTATTCCATATTAGCATCACCCAGAATTAGCGCAGCAAGGACTCCTCGCCTTGCCATCTTGCCATGACCTGTGGGCTTCCTGCACGTCCACCCTGAGGTCCTGGAGTGCAATGGCAAAGCAGTGACTGCAGAGACCTATCCCTACGTTTCGGGTTTCCGAGTACCCCATGCGCCCCTAAGGACACCATGCGAGGCAGGTGATGGCCATCTAAGCACTACCTGTCCCTGTAGGCTTTGGGGGTGTGTGTGTTCTGTGTGTGTTGTGTGTGTTGTGTTATCAAGGGCAGTGTGTATCCTGTTGAGACCCAGAGTGACTCAGGAATCATCCTGGATGGCTTCTACCACCGCTTTGCTTAGTTCTAGATTTCCCAAGCTCCCCCACCAGGGCTGGAAGTGGCAGTACCACTATTTCCGCAGGCCTCTTTTTTTTTGTTTTTTTTTTACTGGGACTTGGAATCTGAACTCAGGACCTTCTACTTGCAGGGCAGAGTCTTAATTCCTCAGCCATCGTCCGCCCACGGTTTTTATGGTATAGGATTTTTAAGTTTAACCTTCTGAGACAAGTTGTTCACGCACCTGGGGTTGACCTCAACTTGGCTTGTAGCTGGGGGGGGACCCCCAATTCGGATCCTCCTGCCTCCCACTCTGCCAGATACTGAGAATTACAGGCCCGAACCTCCAAGCCTGGTGCGCACAAGCCGGGAGAATGGAACCAGGGGCTTTGTGGATAAATAAGCCCTCAGCAACCCAGCTGCATTCCACACTCTTTAGGAATTTACCAAGGAGAAAGTTAAGATGTAGAAAGGTTTGGACTTAGCCAGGTCAGAGTCAGAATGAAGCCCAGCTCCCCGGGTTTTAGTGGGGAAATGCAAATAATGCTCTCCAGAGCGCCTTCCGGGCCCGGGTTCCCTACCCCCCCCTCTCCTCTCTCTCTCTCCTCCCTCCTGGGTTGAAGTTTGCTACTATACCAGTATATTGCTAAGATCTGAGTAAATAAAACTGATACGGGGTCCCCGGGGGTCTGCATGTTGTCCAGGTTCTTGTGTTCGGGAGTGGAAGATTGAAACCAAACACGCATAGGAATTAAGCAGAGTTATTAGAGGAAGAAAGAACAAACTCAGTGGACTCCCAGACATGGAGCGCTATAGGGGCAGGCCGCCAAACGGACCCTCACCGACTTCTACACATGAATCTATGAGGGCGAAGGCGCAAAGATGGCTGCCAGGGTCCGAATAGTTTAACCCTTTGTCTGGCCAGGAAACTGGATTTTCCTCTTGGTGAGCTCCAGTTTGCTGCAAACCTGATGGGCTTTGTGTTCCCCTGCTCTCACTGGTCTGGTTGGTTCTAGGGCCCAACCTAGTGGATCTTGAATCCTCCCAGTAGGATTAGCTACAACGGAGAAACTATCTGCACATCCTTTCAAGATCTGAGGGTTGAGGAAAGTTGGGGGACTTAATTTCTGTGAATCATTAAAGTCAGTAGTTCTCAGGATCATTAGGGTGGGTTTTCTTCAGGGTAATCCAGCTGTGGGGGATTGGGGGATGACCTTGGAGACCTTCAGAACCCCCAGCTTGGCTGCTCTAAAATTACCTAAAAACCACCTCTTACCAAGCTTCCAGTACGGGAACTTGTCCAGGCTACATCCCCTCCACCCCCGCAGGCCCACGCCCACTGGCACCCCACCACCCCGCAGGGCCACGCCCACTGGTACCGTCTTCCTCCCAACTTGCAGGAAGAAGACGTGGCTGGAGGAAGAGCAAAAGAACTTAGGACAACTCTGCCTGCCAGCCCACCCACCTTCCTCTTGCCTGGCCCAAGGCAGTTGGGCAAATTCCAGCTTCCTACTGGCTCAGGAGTACAGCTGTGAGAGGGCAGAACTGGCACCGCCCAAACCCCACCATCCTACCACCTGCCCATGGGACCCTCAGTCTTCGAGGGAAAAAGTGGATATGACTATAAATATCCGAAGAAAAGCATGCTTCTCTCTCGGGACGACCCGAGACGTAGGCAATGTAGAGCAGCCATGCTGGGAAGGTCTTTGAAGGTCCACCCTCACTCCAACCCACCCTGAATCTATCCCAAGGGAATACACACTAACTAATCTGGAGGAACTGATTTTATAATCCTCCTCACAGATAAAGTGTTTCAGAGAAAATAGGAGCTGCATTCTCCCTTGCAGATAAGTTGCCTCAAAGGCAACAGCTTGGACCGCGGGTTTCCAGGGTGCAGCTCCTTGAGTTCCCTCTCTCTGGCTTCCCTGGCCTCGCGTCATAGTTCCTCCCCTCTGATCCTCTTACGCTGCTTCCCCGCTCTAGTCCCTGGCGCAAATGCCACATTTTGGTATCAGGAGGCTCTCCTTGCCCCCGTGGGATCCAAGTCGGTGACTTCCAGTTCTTCCTCTCCTCTAATAAACTGCCTTAATCCTTTGACACGAGTGGTTTCAGTCTTAGAGTCCAGAACAACAAGAACCTGAGACTTAAAAATCCCAACCCAAACAGTACCCTGCAGTCCTTAAAGAAACTGCTGATTTGGGGCTGGAGAGATGTCTCAGGGGATAAGACACTGTGCACAAGCAGAAGGTCCTAGTTCAGATCCCAGGTCCCATGTGGTGGAACTGGCAGTGACCTGCACTTCTGTGTCTTGGTGGGCGGAGCCTGGGAAATCCCAGAGCTAAGCAAAAAGGAGATAGAAGCAATCCACGATGACTCCCAAAGTCGCCCTGGGTCCTCCACAGGGACCAGGTGCTTACTGAATATCATACAGACATCACACAGCAAACATAACAAATAAATTAAAAAAAAAAAAGAAATTGCTGAGTCAGACTAGTGAAGGGAGAGAAAATATGGCTGAGTAGGCCGGTTTGTGATGGTGGAAAGGAAGGAAGTTGGGGACAAGAAGGCTGGAGATGGCAGCATTGTCACAAGATCATAGGAACCACCAGGCAAAATACCAGACCCAAGACAAGCTGAAGATAACGGCAGATTATAACACCCCCCCCCCAAATCCACAAGTCCACAGAGATATTGGTAAACGCTTGAACACATAGGCCACCCAGGGCTGGTGCTGCACCCCATAACCCCCAGCACTCAGAGGAGAGGAGAAAGAACAGACACCAGTTTGAACCAGGCGTCCTGGGCTACAGAGGAGACCCTTTCCCAAAACACTGAAGCGGAGGTCTGGGGATGCAGATCGTGTGGTAGAACAGTTGCCTGCTTGTGGGAGTCCCCCCCCCCCCAAAAAATACTTGCCGGGGCTGGAGAGATGGCTCAGGGTTAAGCCTCTGGAAGATATGAGTTTCGGATCCTAAACCCATGTTAGATGCCGGGCAGAAGTGGGGCGGCCTGCGTTTCTGGTCCTGGTGGGCGGAGCCTGTGAACCCGGGGCAGAGTAAACAAGGAGGTGGTGGAGGCGTCCATGGTGGTTCCCGAATCCGTCCGTGGTTAACACACACACAACATACATATACACATGCACGCACATACACACACACACGCGCACACACGCATACATGCAAAATTGAATAATAATAAAAAATAATAAATAATACTTGCCGAGTCTGCAGGTGAAAGTTTCAGACCAACACTGAGCAAACGTAAACCCTGTCTCCAAGAAACAAGCAACTACTACTGGCCATGATGTCATTGGTTGGAATGAACAAAGGAGGATCTGGATTCAAATCAGCCTCATTACATGGCAAGTTCAAGGCCAGCCTGGGTTCCACGCAACTCTTCAATATTAAATCAATAAAGGCTGGAGAGATGGCTCAGAGGTTAAAAAATTGCTTCGCAAGCAAAGGACCTGAATTGGGGATCCTAGATCCTACATAAAACCAGAATGGCAGCGAGCCTTAACTTCTAGCCCTGGGAGGAGGAGCCCGGGTGTCATAGTTAGGGACAGGTGTCAACTTGACTGTTGAGGTTTGAGCTCTGGGCACAGTTGTAGAGAGTGATGTGTGAGTTAAGCCCAGAGCAAACCTGCAGGAGATTGTCTAGTGATGGGGAAGACCCAGCCCATGGTGGTGGGACTAGACATGAATAATCACAAGAGGAGCTTTGAGAGAGTTGGCATCTCTTGTGTCACTTGCCAGACATGCTGGTCTGGCAAGTAAGGATTGTCCATCCTCGGCCATTATTGTGGTGATCGTGGCCAGTTCCCTCGGCCCTGGTGTTGGGGAGCGTCCTCTCCCATCAAGCTGGACTGAGAACTGGTAACTGGACTGTCGTAAGGAAATAAACCCCTTGTTCCGTTAAGCCCTTGATGTTTTTATCAGCAACTATGCAGCGAACTGCAACACGAGAACCCCAAAGCAAAAAATACAGAGGAGAGTAATCCAGATGATTCCAAGTCATCCTTGGGCCTCACAGGCACACAATGCCCTCTGATACACATGGACACACAGACCCACACACCGCCCATGTTAAAAAAATAATAATGTAGCTCAATCCAGGATGATTCCCAAAGTCACCCTTGGGCCTCGCAGGCACACACACACATGCACGCGCTTGCATACACACCTACACTACACCAAAATAAATAAGTGTGCCCTTCAATGCGGCTATTCCATTTTACGAATTATCCCGGAGAAATACACAAATGTTGATTAATCAGTCTCGGGCTGGGGTGTAGCCCAGTCGGTAGACTGCTGACCTACCATGCGCAAGAGCCCTGAGTCCATCCTCGAACACGGGGGTGTGGGCACTTTTCCTGGAGAGACGCCACACAGATGTCTGTTCACCCCCAGACCGGGATTCAACAGGCCAAAGCGACATTAGAGTCCAAGTTGGCAAACCAGTGAGTTGACCGAAGCTGTGTTAAAAAGAGGGGTGGGAGGGTCCGCAAGCAGCTACCCTCACCTAACCTACCCCCCCCAGCCTGGAGAGAGAACCCTAAGCTGTGGCACTGGGGTCCTCTGCCCGCTAGGCTGGCAGGGGGGTCTCTGCCTCGCCTCCCCAGTCGCTGTTTGCTGCCTTCTGCGCCTTGGGGACCCCCTCTCCCCTGGATCTTGTTAGTCTCAGGAACTTCCTGAGACTAGGGGCGGTTCACTTTCTGAGTCTCCTGAGCCTCCTTCCAGGATAGAGTGTTCCGATTGCTACGTGGCCTCCTCCCCAAGTAGACCAGGGCAGCATCCAACCCAGCATCACGGGCGCTGCAGCGGAAAAAGGCTGCACGACAGACACACTACCTGCAACAACATTCAGGAAGGGCGGGGAGGGCTGCCTGGCCTCATAAGACCCCGTCTCAAAATAAATAATAAATAAATACACACACACACACACACACACACACACAAACGAGCCAAACCCTTGAGTCTCCTCAAGTAAGAGACAAGAAGAAACAGATGGCAGCGAACTGCAGCTGTCCCAGAAGGGACCTGTCCTGTGTCTTCCTGCAGCTGGCTCCCCAGCCCAAGCCAGTACTCAGGAAAACCTCCCCTCGTCGCAACCTTGGTCCCGACATGGAGAATACACGCTGACTGACCTTCAATCCCCTGAAAACAAGCCGAGGCCCCAGTGTTGGAGGGTTTCCTGCCGCCACACTTCACGGAGGGCATTCTTTCATTTGCAGGGGACTTTGTAGCAGCTACTCTGCATGTTGCTAGAAAACTCGTGCCCAGACGGCATAAGGGAACAAAGGGTTTTCTCTTCTTCTCTTAGGACAGGTCCAGTTCTAGTTCCTCGTCCAGCGTGGCAGGAGAGCCCACGCCAACACAAAGGGCTGAGGAAACGGGCCACGCCGTATGCACAGGCGACGACATCCTTACTTGTCAGACCAGCGTGCCTGACCACATGGACCAAAGAATCCCGACTTCTCAACAGTTCCTTCCATTTTGTTCACCTGCCCAAGAAGTAGCCACATCTCCTACCGGCTGGACCTCCTGTCAATCAAATGTCTCCTGCAGGGAGACCTTACAAATGTGCTCAGAGTTTGAACCCTCAACCATCCAGCTGCATCTAACTATAAAACCGTGTAACCCAGGATGCCTTAAATTTACAATCCTCCTACTGGTCTCCTGAGTGCTGGATTAGAGATACGTACCACCATACCCAATATGATTTAGGATTTTTTAATATTTATGTATTTGACACACATGTACACATGCACATACCTACTGAAACAAATAAGTATTTAATTTTTTAAATGAATACAAGGCTGGGGTATGGGTCAGGGGTTAAAGCCCTTGTTTTGCAAGCAAAAGAACTTGAGTTCAAGTCGCCGACTTCCAAGGTAAAGGCAAGACAGGGGAAATGGCGGCGGCCTATAATTCAACCCTGGAAGACACAGCCTGAGAGACCACATAGCAAAGCAATAAGGAGGTCAAGAAATCCAGGATGATTCCGACGTCACCCTTGGGCCTTCACAGGCACACACAGAAATGCCTTCAGGCACACACACACGCAAGCACACGCGCAAAAAAAGGAAAAATACCAGGAATAGAAATAAAGAATGTGCTTCAGACCTGGCTTGGTCTCTGGCCCGCCTTGGGCCAGGGCGTGGGCGTGTCCTGGTGGAAAGCGGCATCCACAGGAAATCTGCAAGACGCCAGGACACGGCAAAGGACTCACCAACACCCTGGCACAATGGGGACCAGGGCCAACCCTCCGCCCTGAGGCGAGGGTGGGGTTCCTCCCTGGGGTGAAAGTGCTGGCCCTGGGCAGTTTTGCAAAGACAGAGCGTGGAAATTGAACCTCCGCTCAGAAGCCCAAACCGACCCACGCTGCCCGGGCCAGTGAAGCTTCCGCAGTGCTGGAGTCCACCATGCACCCTGAGAGTCAGAATGAACCCTTTCACCCCTAAAGTGGCTTCCCGGGGTCCTCAGCAGCAGAGGGCAAACTGCCTGTGTCATGGCAAGAAGTGGAATGAAGATTAAGGAGTTTTCTTTCTCCTTCTCTCCTTCCTCTTCCTCTTCTTCCTCTTCCTCTCACTTTTGCTTTTTATTGTTTGCTTTTTTTTTTTTTTTTTTTTTTAGGGCAAGTTGCTACCTAGACTAGCCAATTGGCAAAGCTGTTGCTCATTCAGAGATTTGCCCAGTAAATAAACAGGGAGTGATCAGAGCTGGATAGATGACTCCAGGGTTAAGCTCTGCTTCAAAAGCAAAAGACCTGAGTTCAGATTCCAGGTCCCACATTAAAAAAAAAAAAAAAAAACGCCAGGTGGAAATGATTGCAGCCTGCATTTCCAGCCCTAGTGGGAGGACCTGGGAAATCCCAAAGCAAAGCAAAAGGAGGTAGAAGCAATCCACGATGATTCCTGAAGTCAAGGGTCCTTCACAGGGACACACAGTGTCTTCTGATACATACACACACACACGCACACCGCACACACACCACACACTCCACACACAATCACGCACACACCAGCAGCAATCCACACACACGTCTGACCCTCTCACCTTAGCCCCCAGCAGCCAGAACCCCAAGCATCGCTGGCCCACCTCATCCTAGTCGAGATACCCGTGGACCCCGTCACCATCACTCTGAGCTCTAGCCCCTTGGCGAGCCTTCGACTTGCTTCCATGTGTCACGTTTACAACTGCTGGAATTCATTTCCAGGAACACAGTCTACTTGGACTCAAAATAACCGGATCCAAGCACGGCGTAGCGAGCGGTTTATGCCCGTCACCCCCCACTGCGAGAGAAACAGGAGGATCAGCAGTCCAGGTTCATGCTTGCCACATGATGAGTTCACCCTGGGCCACAGCAAACCCTAACGAGACCCTAGGCCAGAAAACAACCAGCTGAAACTGCCCAAACCAGATGCTTTTCTGAGCTCATTGGAAATAGAACACACGGCGCGCCTAATTGAACCAGAACCCGATCCCGCTACATAAGCCCCTGACGCCAGAGCCCCAGATGAAATCTTGAAAGGGGGACAGAGCAGGAAACACCAACAAGCAAAACCCTTGAACTGAAACAGTGCAATATGCTAAGCCATCAGCCGATCCAAAGGCCAAGGAGCGCCGTCCGGCCTGTGACCTGCTGCACGAGGGGCTTGCAGACTTGCAGCAAGATGGGACCCTAGAAGGGCTCCAGGCCCCTGGTCCCATGGCTCCTCCCAAGATGCTCTCTCTAGGGAGAAGCCCTCCTGTTCGTCCTGGGGGACAGGAATGGAAAGAGCTGGGAGACAATGTGCAAGGTTAACATTCAGATCGCTACACGGAGACACCTTAGGTGGTCGTAGGGTGGGAGAGCATTGGAACAGAAGAGAGAGCTGCAAGTCAGAGGGGAAGGGGAGCGTGCCATGGACAGCATGGGGGGGGTCCTACATTGAGCCCGGGCGTGGAGGAAATCTACAGAGTCCCTGGACGAAGCGGAGCAATCAAGTTGTGGTGTGAGATGTAAAGCAAGAGGACTTGTACACGGGCATGCACGCATGCACGCACAGGCAGGCACACACGCAGGCACACATGCGCACACAGGCAAGCATGCACACACGCAGGCAGGCACGCACACAGGCATGCTTGCACACACACAGGCAGTCATGCACACACAGGCATGCACACACGCAGGCATGCACACACACACACACAGGCAGGCATGCGCACACACAGGCATGCACACACGCAGGCACGCACGCCCACACACAGGCAGGCACGCACACCATCTCCTGGACACAGGTGTGATGTGCACATCTGTCAGTCGGGTGGCTCAGCACAGCCCAGATGCTCAGCAACACCGTCTCAAGTCGGGTGAGGGGCGATCCAAAGGGCAGGAAGGAGGGCAGGGCCCTCTCCCCTGGGGACTCTGTGGGCACCAAGGCAGAGCTCGTTCCAACGGGAACCAGCTCTCGTTCACCCTCCATGACCCGGTGCATCTTGACATGCCCCCCCACGAGGCTCCTGTGTGAGGCCACAAGCCAGGGGCTGCTTTCTCCTGTGACCTCCACCAGAGGTGAAATCACTGGGGGTGGCAGGGAGGGGGTAGGCCTGGCGAGAGGAGGAAGGTCACGGATCCTCTCTGTCCCTCGATTTCCTTCCAGGTTGCAATGAGGGGCACCAGCCGCCAGAATATTCTGCCTCTCCCCAAGGCTCAAAGCACAGACCAGCTGACCTTGAACCAAAATCTCTGAGTCTGGAAGCTAAAATAAACCCTTCTGGCCTGGGATGACTCAGCAGGTGAAGGCGCTTGCGGCCACATCTGACCACCTAGGTTTGATTCCTGGAGCTCAAAGGTAGAAGTGACCCACGACACCACACGCACCTCCACAAACACACACGAGGTAAACAAACGTGGAGAATAAGTGAAATCCTTCCTCCCTTACGTTGCTCTTTGGGCGCCCTGCCACAGCAGGACCCAGACGCCAGGCGTGGCAGCCCCGTCCCAGCAGCTCTGCACACTGAGGCACAGGGGTCCCTAGCGAGACCCCATTACAAAGTAACAAGCAAACCCACTTTCACTGCTGGCTGGACAGGGAGATGGAGTTGGTAAACTTGGCTTCAGACTCAGGAAAAAATTACTTCAAGTGGACTGAAGACAGAAGGTCTCCAAGGCTGACTCCGACTTCCCTCCTCCTTCTCTTCCTCCCTCGTTCCCTTCTATCTCTCCCTTTCCCTCTGTTTCCTTCCCTCCCTCCTTCCCTCCCTTCCTCCTCCTTCCTCCCTCCTCTTTCCCTTCTTCTCTCCCTTTCCCTCTTTCCCTCCCTCCTTCCCTCCCTCCCTCTTTCCCTTCTATCTCCCTTTCCCTGTTTCCTTCCTCCTTCCCTCCTCCTTCCCTCCTTCCTTCCCTCCTTCCTCCTCTTCTCTCCCTCCTTCTTTCCCTTCTATCTCTCTCCCTTTCCCTGTTCCTTCCCTCCCTCCTTCCCTTCTTCTTTCTCTCCCTTTCCTCTTTCCTCCTCCTTCCTTCCCTCCCTCTTTCCCTTCTTCTCTCTCTCCCTTTCCCTCTCTTTTCCCTCCCTCCTTCCCTCCCTCCTCTTTCCCTTCTATCCTCTCTCCCTCTCTCTCTCCTTCCCTCTCTTTCACTGTGCCCCACACTGGCTTTGCACTCGTGGCTGAAACTGACCCTGAGCTCCATCGCCTCGAGCTCCCAAGTGCTGGGACTTCAGACGCGAGTGGTTTATGTGGCAAAAAGAAACCAGGCCTTTGCGTGGAGACGCGCGTGCTACCAACTGAACCTTCCCCAGCTCCTCGTGAACATCTCGAGTGGGTGAGGGGCGGGTTTCTGTGTGTTTTCCAACAGGCCGTTACACGCGCTAGGCAAGTGCTACAAACACCCGGAGCTGCATCGCCAGCCACTGGATGGAGCCCCCATTTCCCCTGCACGTGCACACGAGGCAAAGCACGCATGCTTTTGCCTTGCGCGGGTGCAGTGCAGGGGCGCGGTGCGCAGGCCCAGGGGAATGCTGGGGGCTCGTCCCCCAAGGCTCTTCCACCTGCCTGTCGAGTCGGGGACGCCAAACCTCCATCTGAGGCTGGTCTGCGAACCAGCTGGCCCTGGGGTCGCCCCAGCCCCTTGCAGGGCTGGAACATGGACGGCTGCGTTCTGCCGGCAGCAGCTCGTGAGACCCGGGGCTGAGCTCAGCCGATTCTGGAGACGAGTGTTTCAGCATCGAGTCATCGCCAGCCGAGGAAGGCCTGCAAGAGTCGCCTGCCTCCTCGAAGCAGCGTGCACGCCACCGTCAGAGTCCAGCGTCTGCAAGGCCCTGTCCCAGCCTCCTCCTCCCTCCCCCACCACCTGCCCGCCTTCTCTCCAAATGCCCACGTGGGCAGTCTGGTTCACACAGTGGCAAAGAGGAGGTTTGGGGGGGGTCAGGTCAACGCTGTTCCCAACACCCACAAGCTAATCTAACCTTTGACTTGGTCTCTGCAGTGAAGCTGCAAGCCACACACAACTCAGACAGAGGCGGGCTCTGATCAGGCCCTCATCTTACCGCCTCTTCTGGCACCCTGCCAGGCCTGGCAGCCACAACCCTCGGAAGAACCCAGACAGGCATTTGCCAGTCACTCTCGTGGCCTTAACCTCACACCCTGTCCTGGCTGCCCCCTCCTGTCATCAGGGACTGCCTGTCAGCTGGCCTGAGGGGCGCTTAGCCACATGAGGAGACTTGGCAAACATGCCCAGAGGCACCCAACCAGCACCAATGTGCAGCACAGGGCACCCGGGCCGCAGGTCACTGACAAGCCCTGCGAACCCCACCAGGTCACTGCACCGCCCAAGACCCTGATTTGTGGAAATGGGGGTCACCCTGCTGCCCCTGGGGAGGCATGAAATGAGGCACGTCTGAGAAGTAGGCCACCGCGGCCCGGGAGGATCTGGGTTCACAGTCCCCCAACCAGCAGGCGGCCTGGACCCCGCAGTGATACCCCGGCCGTGACGCAAGAGGGAGCTGGTCAGACCACCTGTCCTGGACGGCCTCTGCTTTACCACAAACAGGGAGGCCCCCTTTGGACCCCAGGAGAGTAAGTGTGCCCAGTGTGGAAGGCAAGGCGGTCATAGGTCCCAAACCTCTGCGGGGAAAGTTGCATTGGAGTAAATGGAGAGGGAAGAGGATCCGAGCTCTGCTTGTAAATGGAACTAGGAAACAGCTTGGAGGTTTACCCGGTTTACCCGGCGACAGTGACTCCGAGAAGGAAAGGTCAGGTGAGGGGGCGAGGTGGGCGGGGCGGGGGCTCACTCAGCTCTGCTTCCTCATGCTGCCTCTCTAGGGGGGGTCCCACCACCTCACTCCCCTTCTGCAGTCCTAGACGGGGCTTAAATAGCTCAGCAATGAGTCCAGAAAGTCACCGCCTGCCGGGACACGTGGGTCCACGGCAAGGAAGGGGCAGGTGCGCACTCGGAGGACCCCCCGGACGCCGGCCTCAGCCACTTCGACCCCAGCACACTGACCGACTGCTGCGGCTGCAAACAGCTCCACCGCTAAGACACTTCCTCCCGTGCGGGGGACATGGCAGCTCCCTCCCCAGAGACCCTCAGCCTCTGCCCAGACACCCCAGCTACTTGCAGATGACACGCCCTCCAGGAGCCCTGCACCTCAACCCAGGGGGCCTCGGCCCACCCGACAGGAGCCTCCAGGTCGGGGCTGGGCCTGGGCTTGATGTCCCTACTGCGCAGGACGGCAAAGGCGAGCTGCGCGCCCACCCACATGCAGATGGACGCTGCGGCCTGGGATGGAGTCAGGCGCTTCCTCCTCTTCCTCCTCGGGTGTGCTGACGAGGCCTTTGCCACCCACCACCATGACGTAAGGAACTAGCTGCACACCGGACCCCAATCCTCCTCTGACTGCAGCTGCTGCAGCCCGCCCTCCCCTCCCCTCCCCTCCCTCTCCTCCCTCCCCTCCCCTCTCCTCTCCTCCCCTCCCCCCCTCCCCTCCCCTCCCCTCCCTCCCTCCCCTTCTCCTCCCTCCCCTCCTCCCCTCCTCCCCTCCCTCCCCTCTCCTTCCCCCTCCTCTCCTCTCCCCTCCCTCTCCTCCCTCCCTCTCCCCTCCCCTCCCTCCCCTGCCCTCTCCTTCCCTCCCCTCACTTCTCCTCCTTCCCTTCCCCTCCCCTCTCCTTCCTTCCTCTCCTCTCCCCTCCCAGTCTCCTTCCATCGGCCCAGCGCTCCTGCTGCTGAAGCTGGAATCCCCCCCAGCAAGGGCGCCCCTCAACCCCCACCACCCTTGCAGGATGAACCCAAGACTGCTGGGGGCCCTCCCCACATCAACCCCACTCTGTGAGCCCTGTCTCCCCTCTGGCTAAGGAGAGACCTGGCCAGCCCCTCCCAAAGCCTGAGCACCCCGTCCCAAGGCCCCCATCCCTGCAAAGAAGCTAGTGACCAGCACACGGCGCCCAGGACCGGCCCTGGGAGGGCAACACGGGGCAAGGGGGGGTTTCCAAACGGCAACAGCCCCCCCCCCCTCGCGTGGGTTATCTGTCCTCCACACAGGGTGGGAAGGGCAGGGGAAACATCTGGGGAAGGCCAGCCCAGCCCAGCAGCAAGAAAGGCGTCACCACTCGAAAGGCGTCACCACTGGGTCCTGGCGTGACCAGGAGCGGGCAGCTGAGCCCGGCCCACACTGATTCCAGCCAGCCGGCGTCCAGCAGGGAAGCCCTGTCTCACAGGAGGAAAATCACAATTCTGGAGCACAGGACAGCCTCAAGGTCACCCTGGACGGTGCTCTGTGGGGCTCAGCTCGTCAGATGGGGCTGACCGCAGGCCAGGGGAGCGAGGGTCTGTCCAGGCCCAGGCCGTGGCAGGGGCAAGGGAAGGAAAGCCCTGTGCCAGCCAGAGGCCACCCACTACATCACTTCCTTCCCCCCCCCACGGCCTGGGCTCCAGCAGCCCAAATACAAAGGCCCCCGAACGAGAGAGACTGCCCTTCCGAGGGGACCATGCCCTACCCGCAGGCCCAGGCCTGGGGTTCCAACGGGGACCAGAGGCCGACGGGGGGGGGGGGGGGGGGGCATCCTGAGTAGCCCTGGCTGCTTCTCAAAACCTGGGTCATACCTGGACCCCAGCAGAGAGAAAGCAGCAGGTGTGCGCTCACGCGGCTTCCCAGGGGCTGAGGGTGGAGGAGCAGTTGGGGCTCCACAGTGGGTGTCCCCAGCAGCCCTCCCAGCCCCCAGCGGGAAGATCGGGAGCTCAGTCCACCCGCCCGAAGCCCACAACCACAGCCTCCCTCCCCATCCCCACACCCCCCAAGATGGCGCAGGCTCTGGATGGGCTTCGGGGCTCTAGAGGGACACAGGGAGTAGCCGGCCACAGTCGCCATAGTTACATTTTAATTATTTGAGAGAGAGAAGGGAGAGGAAGGAGGGAAGGTGTACACGCAGGCCACGGGACACGCGTGGAGGTCAGAGGACGACTTTCCATCATGAGGCGACCTGGGACCCACTCAGGTCACCCACCAGGCTGCGGGCACCTCGCCCACCGAGCATGTCGCCAGCCTGTCACAGCTGCTTTAATCTGCGGCAAAAGGCACAGCCCACCTGAAAAACCACAGCCTTAGCTCTTCGGGGGACCGAGGGGACCAAGAGGCTCCGGCCCAAGCCTCTGGCTGGGGTTGCCCTTAAGAACCCACCAGAGGGGCTGGAGAGGTGGCTCAGGGGTTAAGCCTCTGCCTTGCAGGCGGAAGGTCCTGAGTTCGGATCCTAGACCCCACGTATAGACGCCAGGCAGAAACAGGGGCGGCCTGCGTTTCTGGTCCTGGTAGGGCGGAGCCTGTGACTCCCAGGGCAGAGTAAACAAGGAGGTGGAGGAGTCCATGGTGGTTCCCGAATTCGTCCGTGGTTCTACACATACACAGACACACACACACACACACACACACACACACACACACACACACACACATACAGACGCATACATGCACAATTGAATAAATAAAAAAAATTAAAAAAAGAACCCACCAGAGGGCTGGAGAGGTGGCTCAGGGTTAAGACTTTGTCTCTCAGGCAGAGGGTCCTGAGTTCAGATCCCACATAAAACACCAGGTAGAAACTGGCAGCCTGTACTTCCAGCCCTAGTGGGCGGAGCCTGGGAAATCCCAGAATGAACCGAGGAGATGATTCTCGAAGTCACCCTCGGGCCTCCACAGGGACACACAGTGCCCTCTGATACGCGCGCACGCACGCACAATAAATAAATAAAATATATATAAAAAAACCACGTCGGGGTCAGGTCAGGTGAGGGACAAGGCCTGCTGGTGCTGTGGGCTTCGTCTCCCCAACCCAAAGGGCCCGTCTCCCCTCACAGCTCTGCTGCCTCTGACCATGGGAACCAAAGACCCCAACCCACTGTCCTGTCCCATCCCAGGGAGGCACAGCCAGCACCGATGGGAACTGAGGAGGGGTGCTGGGGGGAAGCAGAGCGGAAGCAGCATCTTGGGAGTCCAGCCCGCGGCACCGGGGTCCCAGCAGGGTTCCCAGAGGGAAGTGGCCCTGGTCGGGGTCCTGTGCAGCCTGTTTTAACAGCTTCCTCTTCAAGGGCTGGGAACACAGCTTGCTGGCGAGAGCTTGCCCGGCACAGCCTGGCCCTGAGTTCAATGCCCAGTAGCGACAAAGGACAGAAGGAACTTCCTCTTCGATTCCCTGGAAACTTCTGGCAAAACCTCTCACCTCAGAAACGGCCTCACAGAGGAGGGACCTTCAGGAGTCAGGGGGCTGTGAACCTCAGCAGACGGAGCCAGGCCCAGAGCAAGCCCAGTCTGCCTGGTGAAGGCTTCCTGCCTTCCCGCGCACTTCACAGGCTAAGGAGCCCGCTGGCAACTCCCAGAGCAGGCTCCCAGCCCTGTGCCAGCCGCTCACCCCCAGGGCAGGGGCAACTCCAGGCACGACTGCCAGACAGAAGTCCAGCGTGTCAGCTGAGCGGACCTGGCTTGGGGGTACCTCCAGGTAGGCTGAGTTCTTGGCCCCTGCGAGCTGCAGAAGGTGGAACCCTCACACTCGGTCCCACCACCCACCTGGGTCTGGGCGGCGCAGGGCAGGGCACACCTGCAGCCCATGTCCTGGGTGTCCCTCCAAGGGAGGGGTCAGATGACTCCACTGTACGGATGAGAAAACCGAGGCACCCAGCGCGCACCTGCCTTGCCATAAGGGCACGCCTGGGGACAGGCTCTCCTAACCATGAGCCAGCCCTTCCCAGACGGGCGCTCTAGGTGGCAAAAGGCTACTACCACCCACCCCGAGACCACCACAGCCGGCTCCTGCAGTTAAAATTGAGCACAACAAGCTTGAGTGATGGCTCAGGGGTTAAGACTCTGTCTTGCAAGCAAAAGGTCCTGAGATCCGATCCCCGGTGCCACATAAAATGGCGGTGGCAGCCTGCACTTTTGGTCCTGGTGGGCGGAGCCTGGGAAATCCCAGAGCAAAGCAAAGAGGTGGTAGAACTCCAGGGTGGTTCTCGAAGTCACCCTTGGTCCTCCAGAGAAACACACAGTGCCCTATGATACACACACGCACACGTATTGAATAAGTAAATAAAATGTTTTTTTTAAAAGGGAGCACAAGTTCTTTGCCATCGTCCAAAGCCAGAGAGGAGCTGCCTGGTCTTCTGCGCCCGCCGGGCAGTGCGCAGGCTCACTGCTCTCAGTGGCCCATCCCAGGGTCCGCAGGAAAGGCCCAGAGGTGGCAGGCCTGGCTCTCTGTGACCCGCTGTTGGTCCAGTAAGCTGGGGAAGCGCCCTGACCCTACGGACTCCTGCTCTGCACACACACACACACACACACACACACACACACACACACCCGCCTCCTGCCCCCCCACTCTATAAATAACCCAGGTCAGAGCATGGGAGGAAGAGAGCCAGCCAGGTGGGTGTGGAGCGGTGCTGTGGAAAAGATGACTTCTGGAAGTAGATTAAAGCTTCCATTCCCATAAGGGGTGGTGAGTCCAAGCCTCCCGGGAGTGGCCTTCTTGGCTGGAAACAAGCCCCCCTGGACCTGCGGGCTGGCCACCTCCACCTCCACAACAAGGCAGGAGGCCAAGAGGAAAGCGAAGGCAGGAACTGGGGGGGTGGGGGATCACAGATGCTTCTCCCTGAAAGCTTCAGAGTTTTTCTTTCCTGCCCCCTCCAGCCTGCCTCCCCCTAGCACATATGCCACACACAACGTCCACCAGCCTGGTCGGAACCGTAGAGTGGTGGAGGGGTGAAAAGGGAAAGAAGGAGTTAAGGGATCCAGGGGAGAGCGCGCCACCCCACACCCAGCTCCTGGGTCAAGAAGAGGGGAGGAAAAGAACCAAACAAGGGCCAGGCTGTACCATGTGACCCACACCCCACGACCAAACAGCAGGTCATGAGGACCGGCAGGGAGAAGCCAGGGGAAGGGGTCCCCGAACTTGTTTCCCAACCAGCCACAGCCAGCCAGCAGCACAAAGACACTCCTCTGGTTCAGCTTAAAAATATACAAACAAACAAATAAATGCTCAAGGGCTAGAGAGATCGCTCAGCAGTCTCCCAAGCAGAAGGTCCCGAGTTCTGATCCCAGGTCCCACATAAAAAACGCCAGGCGGACGGGCAGCGGCCTATTCTTCCAACTGTGGTGGGCTGAGCCAGGGACATCCCAGAGAGAAGCAAAAGGAGGTGGAAGCGATCCAGAGTGATCCCCAAAGTCACCCGTGAACCTCCGCAGAGGCACACAGTGCCCTCTGATACACACACTCTCAAAATAAAAATAATACCATAAATAAATAAAAATGTTCAAGGTTGTTGTGCCCTCTTCTACTTAAACCCTGTTTCTTCCGGTGGGCACCAGGCTCACAGCTCCATCCCTTCCCACAAACCTTCCTCAGTTCACTCCATGAAGGCCAAGACCCCAGGCCCTCTCCAGTTAGGACGCAGTCCGGCTCCCCATCCCCCACCGCACCCGGGAGGCTTAGAAGGCAACCTCTCCAGAGCCACCTGGCAGGTGTCAGCCCTGACCACTGACCTCCAGGTGGGCCAAGTCCAGACAGGAAGAGGTGCACTAAAGTCTTAAGGCTTGATCCCCACCCAGGGAAAGCCGGATGCTTCCAGAATAAATGATTTACAGTCACTTCTGGGGAAATGACTTGGCCCTTAACCTTTCAAGCCGGCAGGGCAGGCCTCTCACTTGAAGACTGCCCCGAGGGATCCCATCCTCTGCCTAAGAGCTTGTCGGTGCCTCAGTCCGGGACCCCTGACACAGTCAGAGGGACAGGCTAGAAAGTGAAGGGCACCCCAGAATACGCACCAGGCAAGATGCAAAGCGACTCCCAGGGTCGCTGGGGTGACGCCCTCCGTCCGCCTCGGCCTGGAGGGTAACACCTCACCTTCCCCCACGGGCGGTTGGACGGTTGGGCGGCTGGGGCAGCCCCTCGGCTCTCCCACGGGCTGGCACCGCACAGAATCTGCAGTTCCCTTCCCCTTCTAGGAAAGAGACCAGCCCTGAGGCCCTAGGATCTCGCTTCTTGATTTCCCAGAGTCTAAAGCCTTCGAGCCACTGCGAAGTGCACCAGATCAGGCGCCGCAACGCTTGCTCACTTTCCGAGGTCCAGCAGAGCCCAGCTGTGCGGGAGTTAGGGAGGGAGACCCACCCAACCGGAGGAGAAGCACCTAGAGCGTCGGTTTATGTCCTTGAGCGCGAGGTCGGGGGTCCTGATCCCCCACCAGCCCCGCCCAGCCGAGCCTCCAACCGCCTCCGCAACCCGGGGGGGGGGGTCCGCGACTCACTGCGTGTGCTGGGAGCGGCCTTCGCGGAAGACCTCGTCCAGGGCCACGGTGGCCCGGCCCAGGAACTTGTCCACGCCGATGAGCGAGCGGTGCATGGTGGTGAGCACCAGCTCGCAGGCGGCGGCCGCGCCCGCGGCCCAGGGCGCGGGGCCGGCGTCCGGCTCCTGCGCCCGCAGCAGGCCGTCCAGCGCGCCGGGCGGCAGCTCGAAGGAGCACTCCTCGCACCATTCCGGGCTGCCCTGCGTCTTCTCCACCACCGAGGTGCTGTACTTCTCGCGGCCCACCTGGATCACGGTGTACGCGTCGCTGGTGCTGCCCGCGCCGGAGCTCTTGCCCCGCAGCCCGCGGGCGCGCAGCACCGTCACCTGGACGTGCGTGGGCAGCCAGCGGGAGGGCCCGGGCGCCGGCTCCGCGTCCTGCACCAGGGCCATGGCGGAGCGCGGGGGCCGGCGCGGCCGAGCGCGGACGCCGGGGCCCGAGTGGCGAACTCGGCTGCGGCGGGAGGTGGTCAGGAGCCCGCTACCCGCGCCGCTTCCCGCGCCGCGACCGCCGCAGCTCCGGGATGGCCTGGGCCGAGCGGGCCGCCGCCTCCCCGCCGCCCCGCCTCCCGGGCGGCCTGCCGCGCCGCGACGTCAACGCCCCGCCCGCGGCCCCGCCCCGCCCCGCCCCGCGGCCCGCCGCGCGTGGCGCTGCCGCAGGGCTGCGAGGCGCGGGAGGCGGGAGGGGCGCGGCCGCTGCAGAGGCGTGGGCGGGGCTCCGCGCTGGCCCCGCCCCGAGATGCGGCCACCCCTCTCCCGGTCCCGCGTGACGAAGCGGCGGTGCGGCGAGGCTTCCGCAGCGAAAGGGGGCGGGGCGCGGCCTCTGCAGAGAAGTGGGCGGGGCTCCCGCGCTGGCCCCGCCTCTAACGCGCCCTCTCGGGTCGCTTCTCCAAGCCGACCCTCGTGTCCTGCCGCAGAGACGGGAGGCTTCGGAAGTCAGGGGGCGGGGCGCCTCTGCACGAGTGGGCGTGGTGGTTCTCGCGTTGGCTCCGCCCCTTCAAAAGTCGGTTGGAGGGGGCAACACCCACGACTTGACCCTCCGGGCTGAACAACAGAGCTGTTAGGCTCCCGGAGCCAGAAGGGAAGGGGCGTGGCCGCTGCAGAGAAGTGGGCGGGGCTCCCGCGCTGGCCCCGCCTCTAGGCTGGGGGCGTCCCTCGCAACCGACCCTGATCGGCCTGAGCGAGCGAGGCGCCCCCCAGACCCACGCCAGGTCTTCTCGCCAGATGCCCCTACTCTGCAAGCCCTCGCCCCTCCCTGGACGGCCGTCTCTTCTCGACACGGGTTGTAGGGAGCTGCCCACCCCAAGTCCTGGCAAGCTCTCCGCATCTTTCGTGTCGCCCACGCCACGGGAACAGACCCAATAAAACCAGAGCGGGCGCCGCGGCCACGTGACCGCTGCACCTCCGAGACCTGGCCGCGGAGGGACGCGCCGCGGAGGGACGCGCCGCAGCCTGCAGCCTCCCGTGCACCCCGCGTCCGTCCCTAGGCGCTCATCCCCAGGGCTGCGGCCCATGAGTCATGGGGCTGGGGTTCCCGACGATCGCTGACACCCACATTTCTGTCCTGTGTAAAACAGGGCTCGCACTGTATCCCAGACCGGCCCCTACACTCCTGCTTTAAAACTGTTTTGCTTCTTTTTTTACAGTTCAGTGAATTGGACACAGCCAACATGTCCACGGACCGCATTCCCAGCCCCTGCACCGTTTTTTTTTTAACTGGGGGGTGGGGAAGGCATGGTATTCCATGGCACCTGGTGGAGGTCAAAGGACAACTTTAAGAAGTCAATTCTAGCTTCTTTTTTTTTTTTTTGCTACGTGTCTTCCGCTGCTGACTGGGTCCGCTGTTAGGCGATCACAGCAGGTAATGCAGTTTGTTGAGCCAAGTTGGTAATTTGTGAAGGACTCAATTCGTCTGGTTAAAAGATGCACCAAACCTGATGGAAAAGAATTCCAGGGCGATCCAGCCCCTCATGGCCCTTTAATGCCATGAGTCCGTTTCCAGCTGCCTGCTTCTCTTGGAGGCAATCTAGCCCCTCCTGGCACTCCAGTGCCATGAGTCTGTTTCTTGTTTCTTGCTCCTCATGAATTCCATGCCTACGCACCATGAGTTCTCATGGGCTCCCTAGCCCCTCAAGGCACTCTAGTGCCATGAGCTCTGTTTTATTTCTGCTTCTCATGGAGGCGCCCTAGCTCCTCATGGCACTCCACGTCTGGAGTCCATGAGTTCCAACCTTTCTCTTTACTAATAAACTCTACCTTAATTCTCAAAAAAAAAAAAGAATTCCAGAAGATCGCTGTGGCCACAGCAATAGTATTCACTATAGTGGGATTCATTGGTTTCTTTGTGAATTGATCCATATCCCTATTAATAACATTATTGTGGGTGGCTGAATATTTTTTGGAAGAGTTTCTTGTCTTTGGAATTAGTGAACAAGTGAGGAGTCCATCACGTAAAAAATTTACCTGTAAATTAAGATAGTTTCAAAATAAACAATTTTTCCTAAAAATAAAAAAAAAAAGTCGCTTCTATCATGTGAGCTTCCCAAGATGGGACTCAAGTCACCAGGTCTGCAAGCAGTTGCCCTCCCCGCCCAAACCTATTCTTAAGTGCCTACTGTATGCCAAGCCTAGGGTATTACTGCAGCACCTATTCATTATGAAGACAGATAATGGTTAATAATTACAGATGCCAGGCTTCAGCCAGCCCTGCCCTGGTGAACCACTTCATCCCATCCCCCCATCTGTCACTTTGCAGAAGACAAAACTGTCCAAAATTCAGAGCAAAGAAGTGGCAGTGTATCTGAATCCCACCACTGCAGAGGCACATTCAAGGCTAGCCTGGGCTACTTGGTGAGACTGGAGGGGTCTGCGAATGTAGCTCAGTTGGTAGAGCTGTCCCCTAACATGTGGAAGGAGGTGGGTTCAATCCCCACCCAGCATCATGTGTAAAAGGGGGGAGGGGAGAGAGATCCAGTGAAGCACCTGCTTGCAAACCCAGCACCCTGAGTTGGATCTTTGGAAGCCCACTTGAAAGCTGCCCTCTGACCCCCACCTGGGAATCGTGACCTGTGTGCATATGCTTCTCGCTCCCTCCCTCCTTTCTTATCTAAAATAAAAATGTCTTTAAAAATTTTAACTCTCAGGACTGGAAAGATGACTCAGGGGTTAAGACTGCCTGGAAAACAGCAGATCCTGAATTCAGATCCCAGGCTCCACCTAAAAGCGCAGGCAGCGGCTTGCACTTCTGCCCTGGTGAGCGGAGCGTGGGAAAAGAAAAAAAGCAAAGGAGGCAGAAGCAATCGAGGGTGATTCCCGAAGACCCCCTTGGTCCTCCGCAGGGACACACAGTGTCCCCTGGTACACACACACACACACACACACACACACACACACACACAAAGTTTAAAATTTTTTAACTGACAGAAGTTGGATTTGCACAAATACATCCAAGAATTTGTTTTTGTTTATGATGCTGACTTTTCAGAATCTGCATTTTAATTATTTTGTTATTTGTGTGTGTGTACCTGTGGAGGTCCAAGGGGGACTTTAGGATCAGTCACCCTGAATTGCTTCTACCTCCTATTTGCTTTGCTCTGGAGTTGCCCATTTTTGGCGTGGGGGAGGGGGGTTAACATGGGATGTGGGATCCAAACTCAGGACCTTCTGCCTTCAAGACCGAGGCTTAACCCCTGAACCATCTCTCCAGCCTCAGAGTCTGCATTTTAAATATAACCAAAAAAAAAAAAAAAAAATCGAACATCAGAAACAACCTCCCTTTCTCCCTCCTTGATCCAGGATCAACCCTTTTTCATTCATTTTTAGGCAGGGTCTCCTTACCCCCTCCCAATGACGGGGTTACCGGCATGTGTCACACATCCAGTTTCTTGCTGGGGCTGGAACTCAGAGTTTCTTTCCAACTGAGCTCCGCCCCTGTCCCCAGGGATACCTCCCCTCTCCCCTGAGACCACCTCGTGCTTCCTTCCAGGCATCTGCAAAGACAGATAGGAATTTTTTCTGACTCACACCCGCGGGTCTTCCCTCCAGTCCTCTAGTTGCCTGTGGTCATTCTTCCAGTGAGCACTTTCATTGTCAGAGCCTTTGTTTTCTGTCTGGCCTGACTTTCCTGTTCCCATCTCCAACACCAGGAGCCTGTCCCGGGGGCCACCAGCTGAGGGGTCCCCCAGATTCATCCTCCCCACCCCAACTCAGAAGACTGGGATGGGGAGCCTTGGTTCCGCGCTCCTGGCTCCACATCCCACCTCTGCACACAGCAGGCTGTGCCCCAGGACCTTGGACCTCGGCCTGCCAGTAGCCCTAGGCCTGGAACGAAGCCAGCTCCCAGCCGGGTCAGCTGCCTGGAAAAGGGAGGTAATGATTCCCAGCTCCATCTCTCCCAGTGGCCTATGCCTGGAACCCCAAAGCTCCATCCTAAAGTCTAAGTCAGTGAATTTGAGGCCAGAGCCTGTCTCTAATGGGGATGGGGGGTAACCAGGGTGGCACAGGAGGTAAAGGCGCCTGCTCAAAAAGCTGGTAACGCACGTGGCGGAAAGAGTAACCCGACTTCTGAACGTCCCCTCCTGGGAGCTGGTGAGCTCACCCAGCCGGGTGGGAACCTGCTTGAAAACCTGGTGACCTGGGCTCAGCCCCAGAAACCCACGTGATGGATGGAGAGAGCCCCTCAGAGTCCTGACCTCCATCCCGTGCCACCATATGCATGAGTGTCCCTCCCGCTCATACCCCCCAAACACAACTTTTAAAAGCCCTCTGACCATCACACACACCTTGGTTCTCCTCTGTCTCTCGTAAGTAAAATGCTTAAAAAGAAGTTATTTGGGGAACCCAGGAAAACCTAAGAAAATACAAGTACTGAGGCAGGTTTTCTTCGGAGTTCTTGTATTCCCAAGCCAAAGACCAAGACCAGAAGGCATTGCGTGGTGAGCTAGGATTCTACTGAAAACGAGAAACAGGAAGAAACAGGAGGTGAGGAGGCCAGCCTGAAGGGGACAGCTGAGGTGAGGAGGAGGCCAGCCTGAAGGGGGACAGCTGAGGAAAGAGGACACAGCTCGAGGTCGGAGAGCAGGAGACAGAGTGGCCACAGCTGATCTCCTGGCTGGCCCCAGAGCAGAAAGGAGAAAAGTGATAGGAGGAGCCCCAACCTTTTATAGTCTCGGGAGTTGCTAAGGAGCCCCAAGAGTTCCTAGGGAAGTGAGGTAAAGACTGGAGGGGTGGTGGGTGTGCTTCCCACAGGACCAGACGTTCCTAACTGCCCTAGCGTTCCGATAGACATTAATTATTCCATTATTAGCATCACCCAGAAGTTAGCGCAGCCAAGGACTCCTCGCCTTGCCATCTTGCCATGACCTGTGGCTTCCTGCACGTCCACCCTGAGGTCCTGGAGTGCAATGGGCAAAGCAGTGACTGCAGAGACCTATCCCTACTGTTCGGGTTTTCCGAGTACCCCATGCGCCCCTAAGGACACCGTGCGAGGCAGGTGATGGCCATCTAAGCACTACCTGTCCCTGTAGGCTTTGGGGTGTGTGTGTGTGTGTGTGTGTGTGTGTGTGTGTGTGTGTGTATCAGAGGGCAGTGTGTATCCCTGTGGAGGACCCAGAGTGACTTCAGGAATCATCCTGGATTGCTTCTACCACCTCTTTGCTTAGTTCTAGGATTTCCCAAGCTCCTCCCACCAGGGCTGGGAAGTGCAGGGTACCACTATTTCCGCATGCCTTTTTTTTTTTTTTTTTTTAACCTGGGACTTGGAATCTGAACTCAGGACCTTCTACTTGCATGGCAGAGTCTTAATTCCTCAGCCATCTGTCCAGCCCACGTTTTTGGTATATATATATATATATATAATAGATATATATATATATATATATATATATATATATATATATATTTTGGTATATTTTAAGTTTAACCTTCTGAGACAAGGTTTCACGCACCTGGGGTTGGGCCTCAAACTTGCTTTGTAGCTGGGGGGGGGACCCCCAACTTCTGATCCTCCTGCCTCCCACTCCTGCCAGATACTGAGAATTACAGGCCCGAACCTCCAAGCCTGGTGCTCACAGCCCGGAGATGGAATCCAGGGCTTTGTGATAAATAAGCCCTCTAGCAACCCAGCTGCATTCCACAGCTCTTTAGGAATTTACCAAGGAGGAAGTTAAGATGTAGAAAGGTTTGGACTTAGCCAAGGTCAGAGTCAGAATGAAGCCCCAGCTCCCGGGTTTAGTGGGGAAATGCAAATAAGTGCTCTCCAAAGGGCGCCTTCCGGGCCCTGGTTCCCTACCCCCCCCCTCTCTCTCTGCCTCCCTCCTGGGTTGAAGTTGCTGCTATAGCAGTATATTGCTAAGATCTGAGTAAATAAAACTGATACGGGGTCTCTCTGGGGTCTGCATGTGTCCAGGTTCTTGTGTTCGGGAGTGGAAGATTGAAACCAGAACACGCATAGAGGATTAAGCAGAGTTTATTAGAGGAGAGAAAGAACAGAACTCATGGACTCCAGACATGGAGCGCTATGAGGGGCAGGCGCCAAACGGGACTCACCGATTCTACACATGGAATCTATGAGGGCGAAGGCGCCAAAGATGGCTGCCAGGGTCCGGAATAGTTATACCCTTTGTCTGGCCAGGAAGACTGGATTTTCCTCATTGGTGAGCTCCAGTTTGCTGCAAACCTGATAGGGCTTTTGTTCCCCTGCATCTCACTGGTCTGTTGGTTCTAGGGCCCAACCTAGTGGATCTTGAATCCTCCAGTAGGATTAGCTACAACGGAGAACTATCTGCACATCCTTTCAAGATCTGAGGGTTGAGGAAAGTTGGGGACTTTATTCTGTGAAGGATTAAAGTCAGTTCCTCAGGATCATTAGGGTGGGTTTCTTCAGGGTAATCCAGCTGTGGGGGATTGGGGGATGACCTTGGAAGACCTTCAGAGACCCCCAGCTTGGCTGCTCTAAAATTACCTAAAAACCACCCTTACCAAGCTTCCAGTACGGGAACTTGTCCAGGCTACATCCCCTCCACCACCACCACCACCCCCCCCCCCCGCAGGGCCACGCCCACTGGCACCCCCACCCCGCAGGGCCACGCCCACTGATACCGTCTTCCTCCCACTTGCAGGAAGAAGACTTGCTGGAGGAAAGAGCAAAGAGAACTTAGGACAACTCTGCCTGCCGCCCACCCACCTTCCTCTTGGCCTGGCCCAAGGCAGTTGGGCAAATTCCAGCTTCCTACTGGCTCAGGAGTACAGCTGTGAGAGGGCAGAACCTGGCACCCCCAACCCACCTCCTACCCCTGCCCATGGGACCCTCGGTCTTCGAGGGAAAGAGTGGATAGACTTACTAAATATCCAGAAGAAAGCATGCTTCTTCCTCGGGACTACCCACGAGGACGTAGGCAATGTTAGAGCAGCCATGCTGGGAAGGTCTTTGAAGGTCACCCTCCTCCACCCCACCCTGAGATTATCCCAAGGGAATACACACTACTAATCTGGAGGACACTGATTTTAATCCTCCACAGATAAAGTGTTCAGGAAAAGATAAGGAGCTGCATTCTCCCTTGCAGATAAGTTGCCTCAAAGGCAACAGCTGGACCGCGGGTTCAGGTGCAGCTCCTTGAGTTCCTCTCTGGCTTCCTGGCCTCTCTCAGATTCCTCCCCTCTGATCCTTTACGTGCTTCCCGCTCTAGTCCCTGGCGCAATGCCACATTTTGGTATCAGGAGGCTCTCTTGCCCCTCATGGGATCCAAGTCGGTGAGCTCCATTTCTTCTCTCCTCTAATAAACTGCCTTAATCCTTTACACGAGTTTCCGGTTTCAGTCTTAGAGTCCAGAACACAAGAACCTGGAGACCTTAAAAATCCCAACCCCAAACAGTACCCTGCAGTCTTAAAGAAACTGCTGATTTGGGCTGGAGAGATGTCTCAGG
This sequence comes from Typhlomys cinereus, assembly GCA_023101885.1. Taxonomy (NCBI): domain Eukaryota; kingdom Metazoa; phylum Chordata; class Mammalia; order Rodentia; family Platacanthomyidae; genus Typhlomys; species Typhlomys cinereus. The sequence goes on along the minus strand of JALPQD010000199.1, from coordinate 3,654,440 downwards.
GGATAAGACACTGTGGCACAAGCAGAAGGTCCTGAGTTCAGATCCCAGGTCCCATGTGGAACTGCAGTGACCTGCACTTCTGTCCTTGGTGGGCGGAGCTGGGAAATCCCAGAGCTAAGCAAAAAGGAGATAGAAGCAATCACGATGACTCCCAAAGTCGCCCTGGGTCCTCCACAGGGACACAGGGTGCTTACTGATATATACACATACACACAAGCACACACAAAATAAATTAAAAAAAAAAAAAAAGAAATTGCTGATTCAGGACTAGTGAAGGGATAGAAAATATGGCTGAGTAGGCCGGTTTGTGATGGTGGAAAGGAAGGAAGTCTTGGGGACAAGAAGGCTGGAGATGGCATGCATTGTCACAAGATCATAGGAACCACCAGGCAGAAATACCAGACCCAAGACAAGCTGAAGATAACGGGCAGCTTATAACACCCCCCCCCAAATCCACAAGTCCACAGAGATTATTGGTAAATGCTTGAACACATAAGGCCACCCAGGGCTGGGTTGCTGCACCCCATAACCCCAGCACTCCGAGGAAGAGGAGAAAGGACAGACACCCAGTTTGAACCAGGCCGTCCTGGGCTACAGAGCGAGACCCTTTCTCCAAAACACTGAAGCGGAGGTCTGGGGATGCAGATCGGTGGTAGAACAGTTGCCTTGCTTGTGGGAGTTCCCCCCCCAAAAAAAAATACTTGCCGGGGCTGGAGAGATGGCTCAGGAGTTAAGCCTCTGCCTTGCAGGTGGAAGATCCTGAGTTCGGATCCTAAACCCCATGTATAGATGCCGGGCAGAAGTGGAGGCGGCCTGCGTTTCTGGTCCTGGTGGGACGGAGCCTATGAATCCCGGGGGCAGAGTAAACAAGGAGGTGGTGGAGGCGTCCATGGTGGTTCCCGAATTCGTCCGTGGTTCTACACACACACACATACATATACACATGCACGCACATACAACCACGCGCGCGCACACACGCATACACGCAAAATTGAATAAATTAATAAAAATAAATAATAATACTTCTTAGCCGAGCTCTAGGCAGGTGAAAGTTTCAGACCAACCTGAGCAACACAGTAAAAACCTGTCTCCAAAGAAACAAGCAGACTACTGGCCATGATGTCAGTGTTGGGAAGTGAACACAGGAGGATCTGGATTCAAATCAGCCTCATTACATGGCAAGTTCAAGGCCAGCCTGGGTTCCACGCAACTCTGTCAATAAGTAAATCACATAAAGGCTGGAGAGAGGCTCAGAGGTTAAAAACTTTGCTTCGCAAGCAAAGGACCTGAATCTTGGATCCTAGCTCCTACATAAAACCAGAAATGGCAGCAGCCTTAACTTCTAGCCCTGGGAGGAGGAGCCCGGGTGTCATAGTTAGGGACAGGTTTGTCAACTTGACTGTTGAGGGTTTGAGCTCTGGGCACAGTTGTAGAGAGTTGATGGTGGGTTAAGCCAGAGCAAACCTGCAGGAGATTGTCTAGACTGATGGGAGAAGACCCAGCCCCTGGTGGGTGAACTAGGCCTGGATAAATCACAGAGAGCTGGTTGAGAGAGTTGGCATCCTCTGTTCACTTGGCCAGACATGCTGGTCTGGCAAGTAAGGATTGTCCATCCTCGGCCATATGTGGTGATCGTGGCCAGTTCCCTCGGCCCTGGTGTTGCGTGTCGAGATCTCCCATCAAGCTGGACTGAGAACTGTAACTGGGACTGTCGTAAGGAAATAACCCCCTTGTTCCGTTAAGCCCTCTTGATGGTTTTATCAGCAACTATGCAGGCGAACTGCAACACTGAGAAACCCCAAAGCAAAATAATAGGGTAGAGTAATCCAGGATGATTCCAAAGTCCCTTGGGCCTCACAGGCACACAATGCCCTCTGATACACATGGACACACAGACCCACACACGCCCATGTTAAAAAAATAAATAATGTAGCTCAATCCAGGATGATTCCCAAAGTCACCCTTGGGCCTCGCAGGCACCCACACACATGCACGCGCTTGCATACACACCTACACTACACCTAAATAAGTGTGCCCTTCAATGCGGCTATTCCATTTTACGAATTTATCCCGGAGAAATACACAAATGTTGATTAATCAGTCTCGGGCTGGGGGTTAGCCCAGTCGGTAGACTGCTGACCTACCATGCGCAGAGCCCTGAGTCCATCCTCGAACACGTGGGTGTGGGACACTTTTCCTGGAGAGACGCCACACAGATGTCTGTTCACCCCAGACCGGGATTCAACAGGCCAAAGCGACATTAGAGTCCAAGTTGGCAAACCAGTGAGTTGACCGAAGCTGTTTAAAAGAGGGGTGGGATGGTCCGCAAGCAGCTACCTCACCTAACCTACCCCCCCCAGCCTGGGAGAGAACCCCTAAGCTGTGGCACTGGGGTCCTCTGCCCGCTAGGCTGGCAGGGGGGTCTCTGCCTCCCCAGTCGCTGTTTGCTGCCTTCTGAGCCTTGGGGACCCCCTCTCCCTGGATATTGTTAGTCTCAGGAACTTCCTGAGACTGGGGGCGGTTCACTTTCTGAGTCCTCCTGAGCCTCCTTCCAGGATAGAGGTGTTTCCGATTGCTACGTGGCCTCCTCCCCAAGGTGACCAAGGGCAGCATCCAACCCAGCATCACGGCGCGTGCAGCGGAAAAAGGCTGCACGACACACACTACTGCAACAACATTCAGGAAGGGCGGGGAGGGCTGCCTGGTCTCATAAGACCCCGTCTCAGAATAAATAAATAAACACACACACACACACACACGAAAGAGCCAAACCCTTGAGTCTCCTCAAGTAAGAGACAGGAAGAAAAGCAGATGGCAGCGAACTGCAGCTGTCCCAGAAGGGACCTGTCCTGTGTCTTCCTGCAGCTGGGCCTCCCAGCCCAGAGCCAGTACTCAGAAAACCTCCCCCTCGGCAACCTTTGGTCCCGACATGGAGAAATCACGCTGACCTTCAATCCCCTGAAAACAAGCCGAGGCCCCAAGTGTTGGAGGGTTTCCTGCCGCCACACTTCACTGAGGGGCATTCTTTTCATTTGCAGGGGACTTTGTAGCAGCTACTCTGCATGTTGCTAGAAAACTCGTGCCCAGACGGCATAAGGGAACAAAGGGTTTTCTCTTCTCTTAGGACATGGTCCAGTTCTAGTTCTAGTCCAGCGTGGCAGGAGAGCCCCGCCAACACCAAGGGCTGAGGAAACGGGCCACGCCGTATGCACAGGGCGGACGACAATCCTTACTTGCCAGACCACGTGCCTGACCACATGGACCAAAGAACTCCCGACTTTCTCAAACAGTTCCATTCCATTTTGTTCACCCTGCCCAAGAAGTAGCCACATCTCTACCGGCTGGACCTCCTTGTCAATCAAATGGTCTCCTGCAGGGAGACCTTACAAATGTGCTCAGAGTTTGAACCCTCAACCATCCAGCTGATCTAACTATAACACCGTGTAACCAGGATGTCCTTAAATTACAATCCTCTACTCGGTCTCCCGAGTGCTGGGATTAGAGATACGTACCACCATACCCAATATGATTAGGATTTTTTAATATTTATGTATTTGACACACATTACACATGCACATACCTACTGAAACAAATAAGTATTTAATTTTTTTAATGAATACAGGCCTGGGGTGATGGGTCAGGGGTTAAAGCCCCTTGTTTTGCAAGCAAAAGAACTTGAGTTCAAGTCGCCGACTTCCAAGGTAAAGGCAAAACGACAGGTGGAAATGGCGGCGGCCTATAATTCAGACCCTGGAAGACACAGCCTGAGAGACTGCATAGCAAAGCAATAAGGAGGTCAAGAAATCCAGGATGATTCCTGACGTCACCCTTGGGCCTTCACAGGCACACACAGAAATGCCTTCATGCACACACACGCAGATGCACACGCGCAAAAAAAGGAAAAAATACCACGAATAGAAATAAAGGAAAATGTGCTTCAGACCTGGCTGTGTCTCTGGCCCGCCTTGGGCCAGGGCGTGGGCGTGTCCTGGTGGAAAGCGGCATCCACAGGAAATCTGCAAGACGCCAGGACACGGCAAAGGACTTCAGCCAACACCCTGGCACAATGGGAGGGCGCAGAGCCAGGGCACCCTCCGCCCTGAGGCGAGGGTGGGGTTCCTCCCTGGGGTGAAAGTGCTGGCCCTGGGCAGTTTTGCAAAGACAGAGCGTGGAAAGTTGAACCTCCGCTCAGAAGCCCAAACCGAGCCCAGCTGCCCCGGGCCAGTGCAGCTTCCGCAGTGCTGGAGTCCACCATGCACCCTGAGAGTCAGAATGAATTTTCACCCCTAAAGTGGCTTCCCGGGGTCTCTCAGCAGCCAGAGGGCAAACTGCCTGTGTCATGGCAAGAAGTGGAATGAACGCATTAAGGAGTTTTCTTTCCTTCTCCTTCCTCTTCCTCTTCTTCCTCTTCCTCTCACTTTTGCTTTTTATTGTTGCTTTTTTTTTTTTTTTTTTAGGGCAAGTTGCTACCTAGACTAGCCAATTGGCAAAGCCTGTGCTCATTCAGAGATCTGCCTCAGTAAATAAAGCAGGGAGTGATCAGAGCTGGATAGATGACTCCAGGGTTAAGACTCTGCTTCAAAAGCAAAAGACCTGAGTTCAGATTCCAGGTCCCACATTAAAAAAAAAAAAAAAAAACGCCAGGTGGAAATGATTGCAGCCTGCATTTCCAGCCCTAGTGGGCGGAGCCTGGGAAAATCCCAAAGCAAAGCAAAAAGGAGGTAGAAGCAATCCACGATGATTCCTGAAGTCACAGGGTCCTTCACAGGGACACACAGTGTCTTCTGATACATACACACACACACGCACACGCACACACGCACACATCCACACAGACAAGCGAATCCACACACACGTCTGACCCTCTCACCTTAGCCCCCCAGGCAGCCAGAATCCCAAGCCTCGCTGGCGCACCTCATCCTGAGTCGGAGTACCCGTGGACCCCGTCACCATCACTCTGAGCTCTAGCCCCTTGGCGAGCCTTCGACTTGCTTCCATGTGTCACGTTTACAACTGCTGGAATTCATTTCCAGGAACACAGTCTACTTGGGACTCAAAATAACCGGATCCAAGCACGGCGTAGCGAGCGGTTTATGCCCGTCACCCACCTGGGCGAGAGAACAGGAGGATCAGCAGTCCAGGTTCATGCTTGGCCACATGATGAGTTCAACCTGGGCCACAGCAAACCCTAACGAAGACCCTTAGGCCAGAAAACAACCAGCTGAAACTGCCCAAACCACGATGCTTTTCTGAGCTCATTGGAAATAGAATACGTGTGCGCAATTTGAACCTAGAACCCGATGCCTGCTACATAAGCCCGCTGAGCCCCAGAGCCCCAGATGAAATCTTGAAAGGGGGAAGGAAGGAGCAGGAAAACACCAACAAGCAAAAGCCTTGAACTGAAATCAGTGCAATATGCTAAGCATCAGCCAGATCCAAAGGCCAAGGAGCGCCGTCCGGCCTGTGAACCTGCTGCAGCGGAGGGGCTTGCAGACTTGCAGCAAGATGGGGACCCTAGAAGGGCTCCAGGCCCCTGGTCCCCATGGCTTCCCCCAAGATGCTCTCTCTAGGGAGAAGCCCTCCTTGTTCGTCCCTGGGGGACAGGAATGGAAGAGCTGGGAGACAATGTGCAAGGTTAACATTCAGATCTGCTACACGGAGACACCTTAGGTGGTCGTAGGGTGGGAGAGCATTGGAACAGAAGAGAGAGCTGCAAGTCAGAGGGGAAGGGGAGCGTGCCATGGACAGCATGGGGGGGGGTCCTACATTGAGCCCGGGCGTGGAGGAAATCTACAGAGTCCCTGGACGAAGCGGAGCAATCAAGTTGTGGTGTGAGATGTAAAGCAAGAGACGGTCCCCCTCAAGGTCCTTGGGGTGGGGAGGTGTGTGGATTTAGGGTGCGGTTGTCTCCAGGGACTGCCACATTCCAGCCAGGATAGAGGCTTTGCAAGCCAGGCTCACCTCCACCGTCTCAGAGCCAGAGAACCAAAGACGCCGTAAAAGGAGGGCAGGGGCTGGAGCATGGTTCAGGGGTTAAGACTCTGCCTCGCAAGCAGAATGCTCTGAATTCAGATCCCGGATCCCACGTAAAAGCTCCTGGATACCAGACGGAAATGGTAGTGGCCTGTACTTCAGCTCTGGAATCACATACATTCACGTGTCAATATACAAACAAGTATACACACGCACATACAGTTACACACAGTCATGCATATACACAATCACATGCACACACATTTACATACAATTGAACACATGCTCATATACACACACACTCTTATACTAACACATAATAATGATCGTTTTCTCTCCCTCTCTCTCTGTCTCTCTCTCTCTCTCTCACACACACACACACACACACACACACACACACACACACACTTGGTTCTCGCTTCCCTAGACAGTTCACAGGTCCCCCTGTGGGTTCCACATTCCCTCCCAGCCACGGGAAGCGGCTTGCTGCTGCCTGGTGGACTCTGCCAGTTAGCCACAATCCCTACCACGCCTCAGAGCCTCACACCGCAGTTATCTCTCTACCCAGCCCTGTGAAACTGGAGTCTTAGCTGATGGCAGGCTGGGGGCACCCCACTGCAGGCTGGTCCCCTCTTCCTGGGGATAGAGGAAGAGGAAAGGATGACCCAGGAGACACGGATCCCAGACTGGGGCTTGAAGCCAGGTCTCCAGCTCTGCCCCGCTGCTCTGCACTGGTGGGCGTGGCCGGCAGCCACCCTAAGAACGTGGAGCTCTGTGGCCTTCACCGTGCAGGCTCCGGCCGGTTGTCAGACAGTATCCTCTCCTGTGTTCCTTCCCCCCCCCCCCCCCCGTTCCCTCCCAGCCCTGCACCTGCTTACTTAGCATACATGTACATGTTGGAGGTGGCATCCAGACCCAGTTCCCTATGATATCCAAAGCCACCTGTCCATCCTGTGGCCTGGGGGCCAATGAACCAGTCATTCTGTGTGTCTTCTGTCTATTCTTTTGTACAAATGGTACATGATTCTTCCTCCCCTCCCCTCCCCTCTACCACCCCTTCCCTTTCCTTCCTTTCCTTCCTTTCTTTCTTTCTTTCCTTTTCTCCCTCCCTCCCTCCCACCCTCCTTCCCTCTTTTCCTCCCCCTCTCCCTCTCCCTTTCCTTCCTTTCCTTCCTTCCTTCCTTCCTTCCTTCCTTCCTTCCCCTTCCTTCCTTCTTCCTTCCTTTCCTCCTCTCTCCGTCTTTTCTCCCCCCCCCATCTCTCCTTTCTCTCCCTCTCATTGTCACAGGTATCAATTAGATGGTTGAGGGTTCAAACTCTGGGCACATGTGTAGAGAATTAGTGGTTGGGTTAAGCCCAGAGCAAATTTGCAGGGGATTGTCTAGCAGATGGGGAAGACCCAGCCCATGGTGGGTGGGAGTAGGCCCTGGACAGATGAATAAAATACAGAGAGCTGGTTGAGGAAGTTGGCATCCTTGTGTACACTTGGCCAGACATGCTGGCTCTCTCAGCTGTTACATGGATATGGCGTGGCCAGGTCCTTCGGCCCTTTGGTGATGGTGCATGCCAAGCCTGCCAAGCTGGACTAAGTAAGAACTGTAATCGGACAATCGCAAGAGAAATTAAACCACTTGTTCCCTTAAGCTGTTTGGTGGTAATTTATAAGCAACCATGCAGAATAACTGCAACATTTGTCCTTCCTTTTTTTTTCTTTTTTGCGATGGGGAGGGGTCTTGTGCAGCCTAGGGTAGCCTCGGATGACCTGGTACTCCTGACCTTTCTGCTTCTGCTTCCCAAGTGCTGGAGTTACAGGTAAGAGCCGCCACAGGTAAGAGTCGTGCTGTGGTGGGGAATCGAACCCAGAGCTTTGTGCACGCTAGGTGAGCCTTCTCCCCACTGAGCCGCAACCTCGGCCCTGCAGCATGGCTTTCAAGTGAAGCAAACAAGTTTCACCCGAAGTGTTTTATTTTAGCAGGGCAGCTGCAGGTCGGGCCACAGGTGGGGCACTCATTCTTACAAGTGCCACTGCCCAGAGACCCACTTCCAACTTCTCTCTGTCTCACCGTGTGTCAGAGACTGACACACTACTATGGGGGTGCTGCCCCCCCACATCCCTACATCGCAGATCTCCTTAAGGACTGTACCGCCCCTGCCACCTGTCTCCCTCACCTGCCAGCCATTTTTGAAACCGGCTCCTAGTCAGGGCTGAAAGCAAACGAGTCCTGATTTACATATTACTATGAAGAGGCGGAGCTCGTCATAAATGATTTGGGACCTGTCATCCAAGGACGATACCCACCATGCGAGTGTATTTCTTTCTACCCTTCCTGCCTGGCTGGCTTTGTTCCGGCTCGCTCCCCTCGCTGGGATGGGTGGGTTTCTCACGCCCTCCTTTTCTCTTTGAACTATGTCGGTTAATATTTTATTCATGATAGAAGATAACAAAGGCTGTGCAGGTAAAGAACCCAGGTTTGGGTCTATGGCTGCAGTTGGCACAACTGTATGGAAGCCACAGCCTGTCCCTGGCCATCCCCCCCTCCCCTTGTCGATTCACCCAGTGTCTGCAAGTATGGGACGTCTGAGAACAAGCCAGGTGGTGTGGTCCCCTCAGGGAGTGGACATTGTGAATACCGCAGTTGTTTCTCTTTTCTGCCTTGCTTTGGCGTAGGGGGAAGGGGGCAGGCACTAAGGACCCAAGACCCTGCACCCTTTATGCTAGGCAAGTGACCATTCTTACAGGGACCGTTCCCTGAGCCCTGCTTCTGCTCTCTGTCTCTCTCTCTTTCTCTTCCTTTCTCTTCCTATCCTCTCCTTCCTTCTTCCACCCTGTGTGTGTGTGTGTGTGTGTGTGTGTGTGTGTGTGTGTGTGTGTGTGTGTGTATGTGAGCTGGAGAAACATCTGTGCTTTATAAACCACTCAGCCACCAGCATTTTGTTAGAGCAACAGAACATGAACTCACACAGCAAACAAAGAGCAAGGACATCCAATGTGTGTTCCAATGAGGCTGAACTTGTATTTCCAGTCACGTCTCCTGAAGACACTCATGGATGTTCCCAAAGGCTTCAGTATGAACCCCTTCCCCGAACCAACAACCCTGTTGCCAAGCAACAGCCTTATAAGGCACAACTACTACTAACCTGCTTCACGGGTGGGGAAGCCACGGTGACCCCGGGTGGGTGACCCCTGTGGGCAAAGCTGCATGCCATGCCCATCTGGGGGGCATTTGCAGAGCAGTCTAAAGCAGAGTACAGGGACGAAGACAAGGAGCTTCCAGCTTCTTCTTCGGATCTGGATATATTTTGAATTTTCCAGTAAGACTATCCATTATGCCCACACTCTACCAAACACGAAAAGGGATGGGGCTGAAGAGGTAGCTTGGTGGGTAAAGCTCTTGTGGCACAACCATGAGGACCTGAGTTCAGATCCCCAGAACCCAGGTAAAGCTGCCCCGGTAGCATCTGTCATCCCGGGACTACTGCTGTGAGATGTGGAATCTGGTGGCAGGTGAGACTCTGCCTCAAACTCAGGAGGTAAGGATGCCTCTGAGCTGTGTTCTGAGTTGCATGGTGCCAAGGCACATGTGCGCCAGCACTCACAAGCATGTGCACACGAACTACACGTGTGTCAGCACTTGCAAGCATGTGCACACACACACACACACACAGGTCAGCACTTAAAAACATGTGCACATGCACGCACCCAGCCAAAAAAAAAAAGAAAAAAGAAAAAAGAAAAGAAAATCAAAGGGAGAAAGAAATGCCATTTATTTGAATCAGCCCACCCATCAATCACCAATGGATTGCGCTATCTCTGAGCATCTTTTGTTGTGACTGGGCTTCCAGATGTCCTGACCAAAGTCAGTGTAGTCAGAAGGGTCCCACCCCCTGTTGGGTCAGCTGGGATGTGTCCAGTGGTCTCTATGGTGCCATGTGAGGCTTATGAAATCACAGCCCAGTAGTCCGCCTTAGGGACATGGGGCTGTCATCCCTGGGTGATTTTTATTGGTTTGTAAACATTCGCTTTTCTCTCTGGGAGCCTCCAGGGTTACAGTCAACACTGGCTCTGCAGAGGAAAGCTGGTGGCTACACAGGGGTGGGAGGTGCTTGGCCCAAGACATTTGCTCAGTCATTTACCTGGTGTCAAAAGAGGCGTCAAAAGGAAAGAGGGGACAAAACAGTGTGGTACTTGTGAGCTCCGGAGCATTTGCTCAGGCAGCCAGGTGAGGAGGTGATGATGATGATGGTGATGGTGATGGTGATGGTGATAGTGGTGGTGGTGGTGATGTTGGTTGTCACAGTTAGGCACAGGTGTCAACTTGACAATTGAGGGTTTGAGCTCTGGGCACAGTTGTAGAGAGTTGATGGTTGGGTTAAGCCCAGAGTAAACCTGCAGGAGATTGTCTAGCTGATGGGAAGGCCTAGCCCATGGTGGATGGGACTAGGCCCTGGGATAAAATACAGAGAGCTGGTTGAGAAAGTCAGCATCCTTGTGTACACTTGGCCAGACATGCTGGTCTGGCAAGTAAGGATCGTCCCTCTCTCAGCCATTACATAGAGATGGTGTGGTCAGTTCCCTTGGGCTGGTGTTGGTGCGTGCTCTCCCGTCAAGCTGGACTATAAACTGTAACTGGACTATAAAAAGAAGACAAGCCCAAGCCCTTGTTCCCTTAAGCCATTTGATGGTCATTTATCAGCAATTATGCAGGCGAACTGCAATGGTGGTGCGATGATGGAGACGATGGTGTTGAAGATGACAGAGATGTTGGTTTGGATGCTACAAACAGCAAGTCCTGCTCCTCGGCCCGTGTGGCCCATGCAGCTGGTAGCTTGGTAAGGAAAGCATTTGCCCAACATGCATGAAGCTCTGGCTCAGCACTGCACTGCATGCACTGAGCATGAGGAGTCCACCTGCAACCCCAGCACTCAGGAGATGAGGCAGGAGGGTAGCAGGTGGAGGCCAACCTGTCTCAGAACAAGAGAGGAAAACAAAGAAAGAGAAAAAGAAAGAAAGAAAGAAAGAAAGAAAGAAAGAAAGAAAGAAAGAAAGAAAGAAAGAAAGAAAAAGGAAGGAAGAAAGGAAGAAAGATCTATGTTCAAAAGCCTAAATTGTACACATTGATATCAGTCATTGACAGATCTGTGAAAACATTAAAAACTCTTTCATTGTTACTCAAATGCTCAAGAGAATGAAAAAAATAGTAAATGAGCATTTCTCGGCATCCTTTAACTTAGAACATTACCAACATGTAGCATTGTTTGTCTTTGTGTGAAAACCCTCCAGAAGGTTTGGGGAGGCGACTCAGCGGGGGATGACACTTGTTGCCAAACATGAGCACTTGAGTTCAGATCCCCAGGGCCACGTAAAAAGCTTAGAGCAGTCACATGCGGAAGAAGAAAAAGATTTCCCGGGGCTTGAGTTGAGAACTCAGTGCATCATGGCGGGGCTAAACCACAGTAAGAAGGCAGCTCACCCAGCATCCAGTCAGGAAGCAGAGAGTCGTGGACACAGGTGCGCAGCTACTTGCTCCTCTGTACACTCCAGGCCTTGGGGGGACAGACCGTGCTGTCCTCAGCGATGCCTTCATTAACACGATCCAGTCAGCCGGGGCCTGCTCTCCTGAGTCCCATCCCCAGAAGCCCACATGGTGCAAGGAGAGAACTGACTTCTCTGGAAGTTGTTCTCTGACCTCCGCCGTGCACCATGGCAACCAGGCATGCACATTCTGTCCCCCTTCTCTCTCCCTTGAAGATTGTTAAAAAGAAATTGCTAGAGAGAGAGGTGTGGGGGGAGGGAATCCCCCACAAGCATGCCCAGAGCCCACCTCCCAGGTGATTTTATATCTTGTCAATTGACAGTTGAGCTGAATCCCCAGCGAGCGGAGATGTGGCTCAGAGGTCACTCGCTTGCCAAGCCTCGATCCAGTGCCTGGCACTGTACTCACTCAATCGGTTAAAAAGTGATCGCACTTGAAATGGCTTAGAGCTGCTATGCAGCGCATCATAACGGGTACAGGACAAGCGTGCAACACGTTTTCCACCCCCGCTCTTCCCATCCATGGATTCCCACACTCACCTTTCGGCCCCCTGCAATATATCAGGGTCCACTTAAAGGAAGTGGCTTTGTTGGCCTCTGCCCCCAGTGCAACTCCTGGCATGGAGGAGATGCTCATTAATGGTTGTTGAGTGAATAAAAGCTGTGCTGCCGGCCTGCCACGCTGGCCACAGCTGCGGATCATAGCCAATAACACTTATTAGGGACTTAACTCGTGCCAGGAACTAATGGCGCCCGGCCCTGGGCGTGCGTTTTCTTACATGCCCATCCAAGTGGTTCTGAGAGATAGAGAGCGTGTGCCCATGTATTTAAGTCGCACAGATGGGGCTGGGGAGACAGCTCAAGGGTTAAAGTATTTGCCTCGCAAGCAAAAGGACTTGAATTCAGAGCCCCACATCCCATGGGTGCATATGGCAACAGTCTGCAATTTTGGCCCTGGATAGAAGAGCCTGGGAAACCCCAGAGCAAAGCAAAAACAAGGTAGAGTAATCCAGGATGATTATCCTGATGTCACCTTTGAGCCTCCACAGGTACATACAGTGCCCTCTTGAACACACATGAATACTCAACCATAAACAAAACACACACATACACACACTCACACACTAGGTTAAGCCACAGAAACAGGGTTATGCATTGAATATCTCTACCTATCAAAGCCACGGTCGGCAAATAGCCAGGGGCCACCAGTCACAGGTAGGGGATAAACCTTGTCATTGAAGCACAGCGATGCTGGAGCAGCATCTGGCTTTGAAGGTTGGTGCTATGATATTGCATCTAACTCAGCCATCCCTGCTCCCCGTCCTCCCCCCATGCCTGCCCTCCCCCACCCCGTCCTTCCAAACGCTCTGTCAGAACTTGTCCTGCCCAGGTTTCGTGGCTCCAGGACTCTGTTCCCTCAAAACAGAGGTGGCACTGGTTACCAGCTCAACAGGCCTGGCACCCTTGACCACCCAAGTCACTGCCAAAGCAATTAATTAGCACAGCAGGCGATGCCGCGGGAAAGCCCCTCTGTGGCTGTGTCGAGCTGTTGTTGAAACTTTTGTGTCCTTCACGTTTTCACAGGTAGGAAGTTTGGCAAGTTCCTGGACCATGGCCGAAAGCCACCTGCCAATCCCCAGGTTCTGGGCTGGGCAAGGGAGAAAGTCAAGAAATTCTCATGTGGTTTGATTATCATGGTATCTACCCAGAAAATCGAATGCTTTGTACCTCTAAAGACAGAAGGGAGTTGGCAAATGTATGTGGGAGCCCCAAGCAAGGACCACCCACTGGGTCCCCTCCACTCCCACCTCCCAGTTCCAGGGAACCTTGGGGTATCAGAGACTCCAAGTCTTCAAAATTCTTTATCATTTTCACCGTGGGCCAATATACCTGTCTTTGGTAAACATTTATCTGTGTGCTGTATGTGTATGTGTCTGTTATATGTGTGTGCATTGTATGTATGTTTTATGTGTGCTCTGTGTGTGTGTTATGTAATGTGCTGTGGTATATGTATATATGTATGGGGTATGTGTGTTATGTATGTTGTATGTGTTTGTGTGGTATGCATTATATGTGTTGTGTGGTGTATATATGTGTGCTATGTGTTCTGTGTGTTGCATGTATGTGATATATATGTGTGCATTGTATGTGTGTGTTGTATATATATGGTATATTTGTGCATGTATTTGATATGGTAGGGTGCGGGGAGATTATGGTATATGTGTGTGTGTATGCTATGTGTGTGTGCATGCATACACGAAGGACAGAGACAAACCTCGGGTATCTTTCCTCAGAAGCTGCCCCCCTTGCTTTTTTTTTAAATATTTTTTAAATTTTTCTTTATCTGTGTATCTGTGTGTCTGTGTGTATCTGCAGGCACCGTGTGTTCTTCTGGAGACTCGAGGTTGACTTTGGGAATTACCCTGGATTGTGCTACCTTCTCTTTGCTTTGCTCTGGAGTATCCCAGGCTCTGCCTTCCAGGACCAGAAGTGCAGGCTGCCACCATTGCTGCCAGGAATTTTTACTTGGTATCTTAGATCCAAACTCAGAATATTCTGCTTGCAAGGCAGAGGCTTGACCCCTGAGCCAACTCTCCAGCCCCCCTCCCTTGTTTTGTTGAAACAGGGTCTCACTGTGCTAGCAGATTGACTTTGAGCTACTCACACTCCAGCCATGGCCTCCCAAGGAGCTATGGGTATATATGTACATACCACCACACACACACACACACACACACACACACACAACACACACACACACAGAAACTTCGGTGGTTTATTTTCATTCACAACTTAGCAAAAGATAGACTCACCTGGTATCATAGTTAGGCACAGGTGTCAACTTGACAGTTGAGGGTTTGAACTCTAAGCACATTTGTAGAGAATTAATGGTTATGTTAAGCCCAGAACAAACCTGCAGGAGATTGTCTAGCTGCTGGGGAAGGCCCAGTCCATGGTGGGTCGAACTAGGCCCTGAACTGGTAATAAAATACTGAGAGCTGTTTGAGGAAGTTGGCATCCTTGTGTACACTTGGCCAGACATGCTGGTCTGGCAAATAAGGATTGTCCATTTCTCACCCATTATGTAGAGATGGTGTGGCCAGTTCCCTCGACCCTGGTGTTGGTACATGCTCTCCGGTCAAGCTGGACTACAGACCGTAACTGGACTATTCAGTAAGAAAATAAACCCCTTGTTCTCTTAAGCCGTTTGATGGTCATTTATCATCAACCATGAAGGCGAACACCTGGGAAAGGACCTTCTGGGCATGCCCAAGAGGTGTTATCTACATGACCCTGATGTCCAGGCATGCTCACGAGGGGTTCTCTACATGCCCCTGGCATCCAAGTAAGCCTGAGAGGGATTATCTAGATGACCCTAGTGTCCAGGCATGTCCATGAGGGGTTATCTACATGACCCTTGTGTCGAGGCATACCTGAGAAGGGTTATCTCCATGACTGTAGTGTTCAAGCATGCCTGAGAGGGGTTATCTACATGACCTTGGCGTCCAGACACGTCCACAAGGGGTTATGTACATGACCCTGGTGTCCAGGTATGCTTAAAAGATATGTCTAGATTGGATTAGCCTGTAAGCATGCCCGTGGCAATTGCTTCATTAGGTTCGTGAGGTGGGAAGACCTACCCTAAATGTACCCACGGGCTGGAGTCCCTGACTGAATACAAAGGAGAAAGTGAATTAAGCACCAACATTCATCTCTCTCTTCTTCCTGCCTGCCTGTGTTTGCCACGTGACTAGGTATTTCCCTCTTCTGTGGCGGTCCGTGAGCCAGACCAAACCTTTCTTGACTTTTGTTGCTTTGGTCTGAGTGTTTTATTATAGCAAGGAGAAAATAACTAAAGCAGAAACACTATCCACCTTCCACAGGGCTGTGCCTCAGTCAAAGCAATCAGTATGCTGTAAAAAATGAAAAGAGCTCAAGGAACTGTTTAGAACTCTGGAAATGAGCAGAAGGTTCACAGCACCAGGGAATGTTCTGGAAGACCAAGCTGAGTCTCATGGGAACCACAGGCTCTGGTGATGTTTGCTCACCCAAGGCCCACCCTGTAGCCCTGGCTTTGTGGTGACTTTGAAAACTAAGGGCCTTGTAAGATCGGTAGCTGTGACAACCAGTGGTGCATATTGATGTGAAAGGTATCGAATCTTTATTTAATTGAAAATAATCCCTTTTAGCCTATTTAGTTATTTTTCTGAGTATTTTTTACTTCGGCTTTCATTTATTGAGGAATTTTTCTCTTTCATATTGTCATACCTGGTTACCAAGCATTCTTTGCAGAGGTATCATTTCCATGGTGGGCAGATTGCAAAGAATCGGGTGGGATCAGAGTTCTCACATGCTGCCGAGTTGGAATGAAACACCAAGCAGAGGGGAAAAAAAAAGAAAAAAGAGTAAATATCTTTATTTAGTAAGGGAGACAACCAAGGCATGTCAATGGTACATAATGATAATTTAAAAATCTACTCGACACGAAAGACTGTGAAACGGAGGAACAGAAGGAAGAAGACATGTCTGCAGAACACAATAGCCAGATACAGAGACGCAGTACCCAAGGTATGGCCTTCATACACTAATGAAAAGACAGGCTGGATGAGGGTTTTTCCTCTCATCTACTGATACACTATCTGTGGAGATGCACTTCAGAATCAAAGACACGAGATTTCAAGTTAAAGGGGTGGAACCGGGGTAATGCCACACAAATAGCAGCTAAAAAGTAACACTAAGTCAGATGAAACAGGCTTCATACCTAACAAGCAAAAGGACCTGAATTCAGATCCCCTAGAGCCTGTTTTAAAAAATGCCAGGCCAGTGTGGTAGTGACTTGTAATTCTGGTCCTGGAAGGCAGAGCCTGGGAAACCTTAGAGCAAAGCAATGAGGAGATATGAAGTAATACAGGTTGATTCACGATGTCGCCCTTAGGCCTCCACAGGAACACCAGGCATCCTCTTGTACACACACACACACACACACACACACACACACACACGAAAAAACAAATCTTAAACCTGGATCAAAGACTGTGAGCTAGAACTATAAAACTCTCAGAAAAAAACACTGGTATAAATTTTCGTGACCTTGGATTAGGCAGTGGTTTCTTATAAATGACTCAAAGGAATAAGAAACAAGAGAGAGAGAGAGAGAGAGAGAGAGAGAGAGAGAGAGAGAGAGAAAGAGAGAGAGAGAGGATAAATTGGACACTTAACACAAATTTAAAATGTTGCCTAGTTTTCCATAGAACAGAGAGAAGTTTGGCAAATAATAATCTGATAAAAGACCTGAACCCAGAACACACACATAATGTCTTATCTTTCAATAGATATATATTTAAAATTTTTAACTTTGGGGGCTGGAGAGGTGGTTCAGGGGTTAAGCCTCTGCCTTGTAGGCGGAAGATCCTGAGTTCGGATCCTAGACCCCACGTATAGACGCCGGGTGGAAGCGGGGGCGGCCTGCATTTCTGATCCTGGTAGGGCGGAGCCTGTGAATCCCGGGGCAGAGTAAACAAGGAGGAGGTGGAAGTGGTCTATGGTGGTTCCCGAATTCGTCCGTGGTTCTACACACACACACACACACACACACACACACACACACACACACACATACACACTGCACACACACACACACACACAATTAAATAAGAAAGAATAAAAATTTTTTAAAAAAATTTTAACTTTGGTAGTAAAAAGGAAAATATCTTAATGTCTTAAATAGGCAAAAGAGTTTACTAAGTATTTATCTCAAGAAAATCCATGCATGATTAAAGAGCACATGAGCTTATGCTCAGTCATAGGTTGGAAGAAAAATTAAAGTCAAAATCTGCAAGAGACACTTCACATCCTGTGAAATGGTTAATAAAGAATGAAAGCAAGATGGGCTTTGAGATGGCTCAGTGGGTAGAAGCGCTTGCCACCAAACCTGATGACCTGAGTTCAATCCTAGAACCTACATAGTGGGAGGGGGAATCAACTGCACATTGTCCTCTTACCTCCGTATGCACACACACATGTTCCAGATAAATGCAAAAATAAAAAATAAGCTTGTATCTATATGGAAGAAGGCCTGGCAAGGATGGGGAGAACTGGCACCTACATACATGGTGAAGGTCTGGGAGAATGCTTCAACTACATTGCGAGTTATTTATCAGAACTCAGAGTTCCCATACAACCCCCAGAAATTCTACATCTAAATACACACCTAAGAGAATCAAGACCTCTCAATGCCAAAGCTCATATAGGAACATGTATTGCATGAAAAGAAATGCAGTACCAATAGACGTTACAACCCTGGAAGACGCAGAGCTAGTTTTTGAAATTGGCTGCAAAATGCCATGTTGTCTATGATTTCACTGATATGAAGTGTTCAGAAATGGGAAGTTCACAAGGGTTGAAAGCTGGGCTGTCAGGGGCTGTGGGGAGGAAGGATCGGGGCAGTTGCTGATGGGTGCAAAGCTATTCTGCAACAGACACTAGTGCTGGTCACAGAACTTGGAGGGCATCTGAGTCACAAAGTGCAAAGGACAAACTCTATTATTTGTGAATTATAATAGCCCATACATGCATGTACCTAACTCAGGCAAGCAGACATATATACATATGCATAATCCCCATACACACATGTACTTACATTCACACAAGCAGACATACTCCCACACACAGACATATGAAAATGGAGGAAGAAAAGCAGATTGCCCATCAAGCACCATCTTACTTAATTGCCACGTAAGACAGTTTCTTCTCTGTTCTTGTCTTCACATGGGGACACAGACATTAATTAGCTCTCACCTGGTCATGGAATTGGCTGCACTGGACTTTGAGTGAAGAGTGAGTGGGTTAATTCCAGATGTACCAGGTTCAAATCTCAACTCGGCCACTTACTGTGAAACCAAGCTTGCGTGCTAACCTCTGTTTCCCCCACTTACACGTCCAGCTCTGTGGAGAAGTTTAAGCATAGTTCCCATCCCTAGAGCTCAGGGGAAGGAACCCACGGGCCCTACTGAGGCCTCATGGGGCACATAGTAGGGCTCAATAAATGTCAGTCAGGATCCTTAAGGCGGGGTCTGACTCGAGCACATCTTCCTTCAGACGACATCTGGTTGTGGAGTCCTCAGTGGGAAAGAGTTCAGTTTGGGTAATTTTTTTTTCCCCTAACAGTTGCTGTTTTGATTTTATTTTGAGCCAGCAGTGTCTACATGACCGGGATGAACATTCTGTGGCTTCTATTTGAGGTTTGAAGTCAGGCCTGGGGCTCTGGGTGTTTGTAGCATCTGGCTGGGACCGCAAGACACCAGCCTATTTCCTTGGGCAGCGGAAGCCCCCAGCTCCGAAGGTTCCATCATGGGCAACAGTTCCTCTCTCGCTTATTTGCTCAGGGTTTAAAAGGTATTTCTAGGCTTTGGCTAAGAGGGAATTCGGCTTCGAAGCGAATCCTCAGGCATTTGTGTCCTGTAAACATCTGGACGGAGGGCGCCAGGGGCCAGAAGGCAGGCGCTTCCCGGATGGTGCCCTGGGACGGAATGAACCCAGGGCGGGGCTTGGACAGCCAAGGCTGCCTGGGCTCGAGAGCTCCGGGCTGCTGCTGGTGTTGTGCTTAGCACTGTGCTAGGGCATGTGGGGAGGAGGAGGAGGGAGGGAGGAGAGGAGGAGGAAGGAGAAGAGAAGAGGAGTAAAGGAAGGAGGAGGGCAGGAAGGGAGGAGGAGGGAAAGGAGGAGGGAGAGAAAAGGGCAGAGAACACAGAGGAAGAGGAGGACGAGGTAGCAGAAGAGGAGATGAGGAAGGAAAGGGAGAGAGAGAGAAGGAGGTGAGTTGCCTGTAGAGTTTGTGAAAAGACAAAACTGACAGTCTCGTGACTAAGCCCCCCCCCCAAAAAACAAACCTGTGGACATGTGGCTTCTGAGCCAGGTAGGGTCTGCCTAGGGGAATTCCCTTTAGGAAGCTGGTCCCCAGAGGTCAAGCCTTTTCCCAGGGAAACCTTAGGTGAGGGGTCCTGACACCACAGACTGAGGCGCCTGAGGGTCGCTATGCATCCACCGCTCCTCCTCACTTAGAATCTGGGTCAGCGCACCATCACTGTGACAAGACACCTGAGCAAGGTCAACGTGAAAGAGAAGGAGGGTTTTTGTTGTTGTTCATAATATCAAAGATTTTCATCCATTCTTTTCTTTTTATTAAATCTTTTAAAAATATCTTTAATGTGTGTGTATAATGTTTGTGTGTTAGTGTGTATGTGAATGTGTATGGTATAAAGCATGTATTTGTGCAGTGTGTATAGTATGTGTAGTGTGTGTATGACGTGTATATGTATGTGTATGGTGTATGTAGTGTGTATGTGCAGTGTATATAGTGTATGTGTATGTGTACGAGTACATGTAGTGTGGTGTGTCCAGGCACATGTGCCATAGCTCATGAACCCCCTCGGGAGTTGATCGTCACCTCTACCTTGCTTGAAACAGGGTCTGTACTGTTGGGGCTGCATAGACAGCTCTCATTGGCCCATGAACTTGGGGCAATTGTCCAGTTTCCACTGGGCTTGTAGCAGGTGTTACCATGTCCAGCTCTTTGTGGGTTCTGAGGCCAAGCCTCATGCTGGGGTGGCAGGCGCTGTATCCACAGAGCCATCTCCGGGCCCCATAGTGGCTGATGTGTGTGGTGGACAGAAGGGGAGGGTCTCAATGCTCAAGGACAAGCTCCCCACCATATTATTCTCACTTCCTCAAGTTTTCACCACCCCAGTAGTGCCACAAGCTCACCATCAAGTTGTGGCTTCAGGGGGTGTCTCATATCCAATGCATGGTAAGGGTGCCCCAAAGATGTCATCCCTGGGATGGGGAGGTGGCACAGTGGGTGAGGGCATGTCGAGCAAGCGTGAGGAACCAAGTTTGGATCCCCAGCGGCTGCTATCACCCTAGGACTCTGGAGGCTGAGTCGGGAGTTCCTTCTCAAGCTGGCTGGCCAGACTAACTGAATTGACAAGTTCTGGTTCAAGTACACATCTGGCCCCAACAGATGAAGTGCAGAGCAATCGAGGACGACATCCCGTGTCAGCCTCTGGCTTCCACGTGTTGCACACACACGGGCACATGTAAACACATGCTCACACTACCCACATAATGCAAAAAAAAAAAAAAAAAAGTAGGCCAATGAGTATCTTGGCAAGTAAGGTGCCTGCGTGCAAACCTGGAGACCTGAGTTCAATCCCTGGAAGCCCACAGGGTGGAAAGAGAGAACTGACTTGCACCATGGCACAGTTCTCTCTCTCTCTCTCTCTCTCGTTAATAAATAAATATATATATATTTAAAAAGTCAGTCTCTGAGAAGCATTTGGCTCTCGAGGGGTCTAAGTGTATCCTCTCAGAGGGTCTTAGTGGCTTTTTTTGAGAGTTCGTCCATGTGCAGTGTACATTGGAGTCTTTCCTGGCCAGCAGCTAGAGGATCCTGGGAGATTTTAGGGCTGATCTTGGAGGTGACAATCATCCTAAAAGTGCACACTCAATTGATCAGAATCTATTTGCTCACCTGGCTGTCCAGATAATGACAGGGTGTGGGGGGTTGGTACACACGCAGCCTTGTCTCTGCAGGGGGTCACCTGCCACGGTGACCTTAGTGCTGCTGAGCACAGCTCAGAGAAACGGGCATTTTACTTGCTTTCACGGCGCTGGGGAAGGCAACCAGAGTTTCACGGCTAGACAGGTGGCCTTCCACCTCTACACCACCAGGACCTTCAGAATATAACAAAATATTTGAGACGGGGTCTCAGTCAGTGGCTCAGGCTGGCCCTGAACTCATTCTGGAAGCCCAGCAATCTTGAACTTTCAGTCCTCCTGCCTCCATCTCCCAAATAGCTTAGATAATGGCCAGTGTCTCCAGGCTCCACTAAGAACACGTGGGCAGCGTGGCCCAAGCCTCTCTTAACACTTGCGCGGATGCCTTGAGCGAGGTTATTTGAGACAGGAGAAGTAGTTAAAGCGCCACGCGGTCCTGCTCAGAGCCTTATAAGTGTGTGACTCTGGATGGAGGAAGCTCAGAGAGCTGGTGTTAGGATTTGGCTCCCTGACAGTGATGTCATAGCTGAAGCTAGGTCACCTTGACCCCCCCCCACCTTGGGGTGCTGTCCCTCCTGGAAGAGGCAGGTGAGAGGCTTTGTCTTAGAATCACACAATCGGTGATCGATGTCGTTATTGTCTTAGTCTGGGTCTCCTCCCCCAGGGAGAAGAAAAAGAGTGAATGAATGCAGTGGGAATGAATGAATCACCTCAGCAAAGGGGAGGGGGGCTCTGATTCTCGGAGCAGGGGGTGACGCCTGCCAAAATAAACGAGCATTCCCACATCAGTGAGTCACTTGGCTGCTTTGCCACTGAAGTAAAGAGAGGAAGGAGGAGGAGGAGGAGGCCGCGCCGTGGGGCAGGACTCTTGGTGACTCACTGGGAAGAACTACAAGCTCCTTCTTTCTCCCTCCCTCATTTCCTCTCCTGTTTCTCTCTCTCTCTCTCTCTCTCTCTCTCTCTCTCTCTCTCTCTCTCTCTCTCCCACCTATCTCCTTTCTCTTAAAAATATTTATTTATTTGAAAGAGAAGGTGCACATGTGCATGCCTTAACACCCGAGTAGGGGACAGATTTCAGAAGTTCAGTTTTCTCCTTCCACCCTGTGGGTTTCCGGGGATTGAACTCAGGTCACTAGGTTTGTGTCCAGGTGTGCTTTAGCTGCTGAGCCGTCTCGCCAGCCCTCTCCCCTCTTTTTCCCCCCTCTCTTCCTCCATCTCTTTTTTCCCCACTTCCTAGTCTGTTGAACCTCGGAGTGGGAGCCCTGAGCAATTAAGCGCTTTGACTAGGGGAGCCCTGGAACGTGCCTCCGTGTATCAGCGGACCCTGGGCACAAGGAGAGTGTGGAGGGGAGCACCTCCCTTCTATCCACTCCTCTGGTCCCAAAGATTCGGGTCGGTACTGAGTCATTTCCACACTGGCCTAACCTTGGGCATCCCCACCCTCCCCGAGCTGGGGAAGCTTCTAGGAAGGCAGCTGTTGCAGTCCGCCTGCATGGTTGCTGATAAATGACCATCACACAGCTTAAGGGAACAAGAAGTTTACTTTCTTACGACAGTCCGGTTACAGTTCTCAGTCCAGCTTGACGGGAGAGCACGCACCAACACCAGGGCTGAGGGAACTAGCCACACCATCGCTGCATAACGGCTGAGAGACGGACAATCCTTACTTGGCAGACCAGCATGTCTGGCCAAGTATACAGAAGGACGCCCACACTCTCAACCAGGTCTCTGTGATTTATCCAGGGCCTAATCCCACCCACCATGGGCTGGGTCTTCCCCAGCAGCTAGATAATCTCCTTTAGGTTTGCTCTGGGCTTAACTCAACCATCAACTCTCTACAACTGTGCCCAGAGCTCAAACCCTCAACAATTAAGTTGACACCTGTGCCTAACTATGACAGCAGCGGAGATCAAAGAGCAGCCCACAGGTTCTGGAGAGGAAGGATAAAGGGCTTGGGGGAGTCTACAAAGATGGACTCTTGACCCGCTGGAGGAAGAGGTGCGAAGGGGGGAGGGTTATGAGGCAGTTTATAGGAACAGCCATCCTTGTCTCCTAGAAACCAGACCAGAAGCAATGAACCCAGCACGAAAGAGGTTGAAGTGAAACAGCAAAAGAAACTTTTCGACTTTGGCAATGATAGTCTAACAGGCTCATTCTCCTGCCCAAACCCTGGGCTTTGGGGTCACAGAGGCCTGAGTGCGAATCGCTCTTCTTAACTTGACTCTATACGGTGGTGTTCAGTTCCCCTCAGCATCTCAGATAAAGGTTGTGGGACCCGGTGCCCACCCTGTGGATATGGAGACGCAGGGTGCTAACGCCTGGTATACGAAAGGGTGTGGTTATTATCTGTACGTACCCTCTGCACACCTCCCGTGTATTCAGACCCTCTCTTCATGACATAGCGCGTCTACCACAGTGCGAGCGTCGTGCAAATGGCTGGTACATGTGCAGTACCAAAGCTGTTTTTTTTTTTTTTTTTCCAGGGGGCTGGGGCTGGTTTCAGGTGATAGAGGACTCACCTAGCACGCGCACGTCTCGGGTTCTATTCCCGGCACGATGTAAACCAGGTGTGGTGATTGGGTGAGTCACTCACCCATCCCCAGCACTAGGAGGTGGAGGCCGGAGAATCAGAAGTTCGAGGTCACCCTCGGCTGCATGAAGAGCCTGTAGCTACAACCCAGAGGTCATACCCATTCCCTTCCTTCTTACTGGGTAGGTAGGTGGGCTCAGCTTCACTCAGCAAGAGGGGATCACCCTTCACAAGAGTGAAGATCCCTGGCCATCTTGGAAGTCAGGCTACGTGCGCTTACCTATCCAGAGGCGGGCTCGGCTCCTCCTGAGCTTGGGGTTGGGGAGAGAAACAGGGATGTCAGGGTACCCAGACTGGTGGTGAACTAAAGGTTTGTGCCCCCACAAAGCCCACGTTGAATCCTAGCTGAGGGGATGGTTCCAGGAGAAAAGCCCTTGCCTTGAAAGCAAAAAGACCTAAGTTCTAATCCCCAGACTTCACGTAAAAATGCCGGGTGCGTATGGTAGTGGCCTGTAATGGGGGCGGTGGAAGGCAGAGCCTGGGAAATCCCAGAGCAAAGCAATGAGGAGGTAGAAGCAATCCAGGATGATTCCCGGTGTCACACAGGCATGCGCGCGCGCACACACACACACACACACACACACACACACACACAAGAAATCCTACCCTCCTATATGGCACGTGACTAGAGCCTCGGGGCCTCTGCTTGGGGCTTGAGGGTGGCATTTGCACGGATGGTATCCATGCATTGCTAACTGGGACCCGAGTCTGGCTGCTGTGGTACGGCACCCGGGAGGGGGAGACAGGAGGATCCTTGAGCTCGCTGGCCCGCCAGGCTTCCCGGATCGGTGAGTTCCGGGCTCAAGGAGTGATGGAGTGAAGGAGATGGCTGAGCCCACTAGGCACCTGCTCCGAAACTCAGCGATCAGAGTTCGATCCCCAGAAACCCGCATGGTGGAAGGAGAGAACTGACAGAAGTCTTCTGACCTGTACAACACAGCGTGCCTGTGCTCTATGCTCTCGCTCTTTCTCTCTCATAAATAAAGAAACCCTTAAATTATAAAAAGAGATCCTATCTCAAAAAATAAAGTGTAGAGCAACTGAGGAAGAAATCTGGACATCTAACATCAACCCCCCACATGAACATATTAAAACACATCTCTCTTGTACACACAAGTGCACATTCACGTGTGTATACCTAAATATGTACGTCTCTTTCTCACATGCACATACATACAGATTTCTTTAAAATTTTTTTATTTGTGTGTACGTGTGTGTGTAAATCTAGGCATGTATATGTGTGTGTGTATATATATATGCACTATGTTTTCCTGCACACGCCCAGATTTCTGAGCATCATTTTGATAATAAAAAAAAAAATCAGGCCCCTCTTTATTTTTTGAACAATTAGCTGCATTTCTGCTTCTTAACCGGTTGCTACAAGCTCACCTCACCGGGACTAAAATATTCCCAGGATGAAGAACCCAACCTGTGCTCTCTCCTAAGCGCTCTGTCTGATTCCACTGTGGGAAAGGCTTCCACGCCCTTTGAAAACACTCGTGTGTAAGCTCAGGCCTGGCATTGACAAGGTGGGTTTCCCGAGATTCCCCCTCATCTTTCTGCATCAAGTGTCTCTATTGAGCAGACCTCGGCACGTTGCTTTATTCTGGGGAAACACGCGAGATCCATTTTTCAGTCTTATTTAACTAACTCTCCAAGAGGTGCTACAGAGGAAATTGCCTTTAATTGGCCGCCTCTTGCCAGCTCTCGAGGCTGGAGTGGGGGTCTGCTTTAAACCTCCCCGCGTCCTCTTTCTCATCTTGCTTTCTCTCCCTCCTGGGGTCACGAATCCAGCAGCTCTATTCTCTGCATGGCGCTGCTTCTATCCATCAAGCCAGGAGGAAGCTGGGGTACACTCTAGTGGGGGGGGACAGAATTTCTGGATTTTCCTTTTTAAATTTTTTATCTTGCAGAAAAATATCCCATGCCATTTTTTTTAATGACATGAACTACAATCTAATTCTGGCTCCGTGCTTCCCAGCTATTGACCCTGGGCGAAACACTTAACATTCTCCAAGTCTCAATTGCTCTATCTACTGAGACGGGCCCTGATGGGGGGGGCGGGCGTCGTGCCCAGTGGCTAGAGGGCTTGTCTAGCATCTTGAGGACACCCTGAATTCCCAGCACTACCATGGGGAGGGGCTGGATACTGAGACCCACCAGAGTTCTGACCATCCATGTGTGGAAAGGACTAATATCTGGGCCTTTCGAGGAAGCCCCCATGTGTGGGTAGCACTTGTCAATCGGTGTCTGCCAGGTAGCCACTGCCACCGTGGGCTGATGGGAAAGCACTATGGAAACCACTGTTCCACAGACACAAGGGACAAAAGGATGAGGTAACACGTGGCTGGCGTGTCCTTGATACACGGGTCAGCAGCCACAAAACTCTCAACAGCACAGAGAAAGGCAACTGATACCATTAAGTGAGGCGTTTCCGGTATTACCAACTATGTCTTAAAATGGCGCTTATTAAGGGACAGAGATGTAGCCTGAGATTCATTCCCAAGTATACCAAAAAATACCATAGAGGCATACTTAATTCTAAGTCTAAATAATTTTAATTAATTTAATTAGTTTATTTAGAAAGAGAGAGAGAGAACATGCCATAGCACATGTGTGGAGGTTAGAGGACAGCTTTTAGAAGTTGGATCTCTCCTTCTGTCATGTGGGCTTCCGGGGATTGAACTCAGGTCTCCAGACTTGACCTGACCTACTAAGACATCCTCCCAGCTCTGTAACTCTCTGATTTTTTTTGTGTGCATGTGTGCGTATACATATATGTATAGGTGTATCTACAAGAGGGAAATTGTGTGCGTGCCTGTGGAGGCCCAAGGGTGACATCAGGAATCATCGTGGATTGCTCCACCTCCTTATTGCTTTACTCTGAGGTTTCCCAGGCTCTGTCTTCCAGGGCCAGAATTGCAGGCTGCCACCATATCCATGTGACATTTTTACTGGGGATCTGAATTCAGGGTCGTTTTTTGTTTTTACCTTGTGAGGCAAAGGGTTTAACCCCTGAGCCATCTCCTCAGCCTACAATTATATATATATAATATTTATATTTATTTATTTATCTATCTATCAAAGAGAGGAGCACTCATGTGCCATGATACTTGAATGGAGGTCAGAGGACAACTTTTAGAAGTCACTTCTCTACTTCTACCATGTGGGCTTTGGGGAATCGAACTCAGGTCCCCAGGTTTGTGCGCAGGTGCTTTTACTGGCTGAGCCATCTCCGGCCATGTTGCACACACATGAACATGCATACATACACCACACACACACGCACACAGAGTGTGTGCAAACATGTACACACGCATGCTTACACCCACATGAACTAACTGTACCTCCTTATTCTCCCAAATCATATACCCTAGAAGAGGAGATGTGGGAACTCAGGTTAAAAGACGGGACATGTAAGTCTGCTGGTAACTAAGGGTGTATCAGGATGTTTATGGCCTTTGACGTGAATTGGGACAAGCCCACGGTTCTAATCCTGCTTCCCCACATGCAGGCCCTTGGCCTGACACTCCCCTCTCATGTTTATCCATGGGGCGGGGGGGAGTCTCATCTTCTCTCTGTGTTCTTACCAGGGCTAAATGATATACTATGGGGGTGCTTTCAGTGCGGCCAGCACTCAGTACAGTAACAGTTCAATAAATGGAAGGTGAATCCATGAGCGAGGTGCTAATTGCACTAACGGGGGCACAAACGCTTTACCTGATCGTGGCCAAGGTGTCATTGCAAGACTTACAAGCCAAGAACAAGACGCCATGGGGCGTGTGTGGGAAAATGCCTTGGGCGGCCAGTTCAGCCCTACTGAAAAGGAAGAAAGGAAGGAAAGAAGGAAGCCATGCGACGCGCTTGCTAGGAGCCTCGCATGGAAGCTGTTCTGTCTGACCTGGGTGGGGAGGTGGGAGTCAAGGGGCCCAAAACAAAGAAAACGGGCAGGATGTGAGACCCTGGGTCCCATCCCTTGGTGCTGGAAAACACACCTGACCACAAGCAAACAGCCCAGGAAAGCTGCTCAAAGCGGCTGGCCACCCACACCCATCAATGGGTGTGGGGCCTATGGGATCCTGCCATTGATTTCGGTGCTGTGTAGGGCATGCCTTGTGTTCCCCTTACCAAAGCCAGAGACACCAGCTTCTGTGGCCTGGAGGGAGGTGGCCAGCCCACATAACCAGGGCTTAGTCCAGGTCTGGATTGCAGGGCTCCTGCCCGCAGATCATCTGAGCCATGGGCCCCGGATGGTTAATAGCTCCTGGGCCCCTGGGAGGAAGAGGGTGGCTGGGTGGCTCTCTAGGGGTTTCTCTAAGTGCTTCAGCCTTGTCTTGCCCTTCCAGAGAGATCCTGGTTTTACTTCTATGGGAAATTACTAGTCATGGTGAACTCTGAAGATACATCCAACCGGCCTGTTGGCTTGCTTGGCCGCCTTTGATGGGCCCCAGGCTGCAGCCATCAGTCACCCGACACCCCACCCCCCCACTTCCTATGTCTGTGCTTCCAAGCAGTGAGTCAGCGCTGAGTCAGGAGAGCCAGATCTCTCTCTCTCTCTCTCTCTCTCTCTCTCTCTCTCTCTCTCTCTCTCCCACAGCCTCAAGCCTCGAGGGGGGCTGCCTCTTGCAGTCGGCCTGCATGCTGCCAATAAATTCACAACCTTAGGGGAATAGGGGGTTTTAGTCTTTCTTCTGATTCTCTATTATAAGTTCATAGACTAGCTTGGTAGGAAAGCTCATGCCAACATCTGCAGCTGCAGCCGAGGGAACTGGCCACACCCACGTCCATAGGGATTGCTGAGAGAGGGACAAACCTCATGTGCTGGACTGCGAGTCTATCCAAATATGCCGAACTATGTCAATCCACTGAACCTGCTGTCTCCATCTTGCCAAGTGGCCAGGGAATAGTCCCACCCACTGTGGGCGGGGTCTTCTCACATCAATCAGACCATCTCCTGTGGGCTTGCTTCGAATATTAACTCTTCACAGAGGGGCTCAGAACTCAGCCTTTAGCTGTCAAGCTGCCACCCAGATATCTAAGCAGCACAGGGGTTCCTCTTGAATGCTCATTATTTGGATGAGGAAACGGAGTTCTTGAAGAACTCGCTCAAGGTCGCTTGTCTACTAAAAGAGGAGAGGGAGAGAGAGAGAGAGAGAGAGAGAGAGAGAGAGAGAGAGAGAGAGAGAATGGGAGCCACAATGCATGTATGTGGAAATAGATTGCTTTCCCCACAATGGGGCTCAAGGAATGAACTCAAATTTGCTTGCGGACAACTTTACCCACTGAGCTATCTCTAGGTCCCTGAATTTCTTTAAGGAAGCACTTAACTTTCACTATCAAAATAAACCTAGGGTTGGTGCTTGCAGGAGCCTGGGAATTAGTACTTCCTTAAAAATTGCTGCCTCCCTGAATTCCTGCCCCAACCCTGCCTGGAGGTGAATCTTGGGCCCTGGGCCCCAGGGTGGCTCTTTGCCAATTCTGAGTTCTTGGCAGCTCCCACAGCATAAGACGCTTCTTTTCTTCAGATGTATGTGTGCGTGGGATGTTTGCATGTGTGTGCGTTGTGGGGGAGTGCACGGGAGCAAGTGTGTGTGGGAGAGTGTATGTGCGCAAGTGTACTGAGCATGATATGTGCACTGTGCAAGCCCAAGGGTGACACCTAGAATCATCCTCAATCAGTCTTCCACCTTATTGTTGTGAACCCGGGTCTCTAATTAAACCCAGAGCATGGCAGTAGGGCTAGATAGAATTCTACATGGGATCTGGGGATCTGAACTCAGGACCCTTTGCTTGTGAGGCAAAGGCTTCAGCCCCTGAGCCATCTCCCCAGCCCGGCATGAAAAGCAGTGTCCAAGCAGTTACGACCAGAGTCGCAATGCCCCGCGGCTTCCAGCGGCTCTTCACGGCTCTGGAAAACAGGCATGAGAAATAGACTTGCATGGATTCACGTGGGGCCGGGAAGGTTACTGGGAGGGTTTTAAGGAGTGTCCCTAGTGGATACAGCCTAGGAACCCTGTCAGGGTTTGGGCCTGCAGCATCCCCCAAATGAACAATGCTCAGAGATGGGGTCTTGGGAGAGGAGTAGGCTCTGAGGGTAAAGGTGCTTGCTGCACAAGCTTGGGGACCCGAGTTCTATCTCTGGAACCGACAGAAAGACAGACAGAACAGCCCTTCAGAGCTGTCCTCTCTGACCTCCATGTACGCCGTGGTACTTGTGCACGCGCGCCATATGCACAATGATTGTCACTTTTATTTTTTTATTTTTATTCAATTGTGTGTGTGCGTGTGTGTGTGTGCGTGTGTATGTGTGTGTGTGTGTATGTATGTGTGTGTGTGTATGTGTAGAATCAAGGATGAATTCGGGAATCATCATGGACTGCTTCTACCTCTTTTTTTTTTTTTTTTGCTCTGCCCCAGGATTCACAGGCTTCGCCCACCAGGACCAGAAGCCCCCCCAGCTCCCCTCCTCCCTGCTTCCACCTGGTGTTTGTACGTGGAATCTAGGATCCGAACTTAGGACCCTCTGCTTGCAAGGCAGAGGCTTAACCCCTGAGCCATCTCTCCAGCCCCTGATTGTAACTTTTAATACTAGAATTTTTTTTTATTAGACAGAGAAAGGAGGAAGACAGAGAAGCAAGAGAGAGAGAGAACACATGCACGCCAGGGCACACAGGCGGAGGTCAGAGGACAACTTGCAGAAGTCAGTTCTCTCCTTCCACCATGTGGGCTTCCAGGGCTCGAACTCAGATCTCCAGGCCTGAGAGCAGACGCCTCTCTGTCCAGCCCGTACTTTATAATTTTTTTTAAAAGAAGCCCACACACTGAAGTTCAGGGCGGGCAGCAGCAGAAGACCCTCTGGAGCCCACTGTACAGAAGCCTGCCTGCCTGTAGACCCCACAGTCATTCTGAGCCTCTCTCCCACTCACTCAGACAACAGACTCCTCCACTGTAGAAAGACGGGGCAGGCTGTTGACGAGAGTGGACAGCCCAGCCTGGTGGCTGCGCCCCTCCCCCATTAGTCAGTTTTGTCTTCTGTCTGGTTTCTGACTCCATGGGGATTCTTGAGGTCAGATTCTCCACCGTGTGAACTTTCCGTAGATATCCAGCATCCTCCACCCAACAGGAAAGAAAACTGGTGGGAGAGATGGGGCTGGTGGGAGCCGTGGTGCCCCACCCAGGCAGAAAGCATGTGGCTCTCACAGACTGTCTCTAAGTGCAGAGTTGACGGTCAGAGTCCAGCAGGAACCCCCTCTGGCCACACAGCTGAATTGAAAAGTGACCTATGTTGCTTGCACCCCGATCTTTGGTACCCCACTCTGGATAGTGCCTTGACTAACACGTTTTGTGCCTGGCCAGATAGGGTACTTTGATGTGCCTTAGATCACCTGAGTCTCGTGGCCATGTTGGAAGGTCAAGGTCCTATCCTGGCTAGGAAAGGCTGGGAGAAAAGTCAGAAACAGTAGCTCATGCCTATAATCCAAGCTCAGGAGAGGCTGAGGCAGGAGGATTAGAGAATGGTCTTGCTGCACAGGAAGACCCTGTCTCAAACCCTCCCCCAAATTCCCTAAGCTCTGAATTCACGATTATGATCCCTCTGCGTGGGGGGAAGGGGACAAGGGAGGGAGGAGGGAGCCCCAGAAGGAAGGGGCCAGCGGGGGCCAGCGGGGGTCTCCTCATCTGGTCCTGGTTCTATGGGGAAGGAGAATGAGTGTGCATGCGTGTGCTCATGTGTGTGTGTATGTGCATGTCCTATGTGTGCATGCATGTGCATGTGTGGATGTGTTTGCGTGTGCAGGCATGGGGGTCTGGGCATCTGTGATCACACATTCCTGGATGCCCACTGCATATACACACAGTACAGTATGCCTGTGTATATAGGAAAGTGTCTGTGGCCGAGTTTGGGGTGCAGGGGAAACACTATATGTGAACCTGCAAATGCCTGCGTGTGTCTGGGAGTGTGCAAGCACGTGAGTGTGAACGAGGATGACTGCTTGTGGAAGCCTGTGAGGTTCAGATGGGAGCAGGGAAGGGGCAGGGCTGGGAGCCAACATTCCCACATTCCCAGAGCTGAGTGTGGATGGAGTGGGGGGCCCTCGTAAGCGGGGCATCCTTCCTCCCTCCCCCAACCCTGATCTCTCAGGATTCTGTTTAACATCCAGGACAAAAGGAAGGGGCGTTGGGGCGGTGCTGGCAGGGGTCATTGGGGTTGGCCAGTTGGGGCGCTGGGCCCCCGGCCTTGCGGGGTTCCTGGATGTGGAGGATCCCGGCCCCCGGCTGTGCTGTTTAATCAGCTGGTAGTAATTTAACCATTACACCCCGGCGAGAGACTCCTGCAGGGGAAAGGGAAGAATGCAGGAGGAGGGTGGGTCGGGGCACAGAACAGCTTTATTAAGGAAAGAAACACGGGAAGGGAACGGATTCTGTAGTTCTCAATCAAGCCGAAGGCTGGGCAGGGGGAAGCTTCCCGCTCCCCCCCAACCTGGGCGCTGCAGGGAGGGATGCTGAGGACCAGTCATGGGGCCTCTGTGTGGGTAAGGGAGACCCTGCAGGGGAGTGGACATGGGATCCAGGGGTGATCCAAGACCCCAACCAGCCTCAGATATGTTCCCCCAAAACTGAACCCAGCAAAAACAATTAAGCAAGGGACGGTCTCTCTGTGCAGGACTGGTTCATCTGTAGGCGCTTGGAAAACACATGTCTATTCTTTTTTGAATTTTTTTTAATATTGTATGTATTTGGGGTGTGAGAGGGGCACATGTATGCCATGGGTGGTGGAGGTCAGAGGACAACTTTCTGGAAGTTGGTTCTCTCCTTCTACCATGTGACTTCCCCGGGATTGAACTCTGGTCGCCAGGTTTGTGAGCAGGCGCCTTGCCAAATAAACCATCTTTGCCGGTCCTTTAGTCTGCATTCTAGAAGGATCGCTTTTGCAGCTCCCCACTCTCTGCTTTAGATACCTCAAGCTCCCGCCCTTGAGTCCTGTGGCCGGCTACTGCCCTTGGCATCCAAGGCAGGTGGCAACCTGTGCTGAGGAAACTTCTGGAAGGACAGCCCAGAGGAAAGTGAAGATGGGGCTGGGGGTGGGAACAAAAATGAAACACCCTCCTTGAAGTCTGGGGTTCCAAGTTCAAACCCCAGCCAATCCCTGACTTGCTGAATCCCCCAGGGAAGGTTACTAAGCCTCTCTGAGCAGCGTTTTCTCTGCAGAAGGTCAAATGGTGACCATCTTTGTGAGTCAAGTGGTTACCATGGCAACCATTCAACTTGATCTCCATTGCATGAACCCTGGAATACATGAAGGGGGCGTTGCCATGTTCAGTAAAACTTTATTTACACAAACAGTTCAGCTGGCTCCCAGGCCGATGCTTGCTGGCTTCACTCTAGAAGACAGGAAGGGAGACGCCCATGTCCTGCTCGCGCGTGTCCTGTGGCGTCCACCTCCGGGCCCTGAGGTCTGTCCTTGGTTGTTGTCACCCAGGCTGGCAAAGATGTTCCTGACCAACAAGCCTGTCACACGCTGGGGTGCGGAGGGAGGCTGTAATTAAGTCAGGGTCTCCATCCAGTTTCTGTCTATTCCCAGAAGACTTGTTAGTTACAAGGGTCAGCTACAAAGAACGGAGGCTAATGTGATTCACCGTTTTAGAGACCTGGAAGTTAGAACCCCGTGCTATATCATAGCATAGCATTCGTGAAGCAAAGACACATGATGATAGAGGGCTAACCTCGCTCTGTCTCTGTCTCTGTCTCTCTCTAAGAGAAGGTGTGCATGCATGTGCATGCCACAGCACATGGAAGAGGTCAGAAGACCTGAGTTCAGATCCTGCATACCACGTTATATAAAAAAAAATGCCAGGAAGAAATGATAGTGGCCTATACTTCCAGCTGTGGAAGGTGGAGCCTGGGAAACCTGAGAGCTAAGCAAAAAAAAGAAGATAGAAGCAATTCAGGATTGATTCTCCAAGTCGCCCTTGGGCTTCCACAGGTCAACAGATTTGGGAGCAGGTTACCTTTACCTGCGGCTCCAACGAACTCGCTTGCTGAAGAACAGGATGGATGCCTCTAAGCAACCCAACCACCTCTCTCGTTTGCTCATTGGCTTTTGTGGGTGGGGAGTGCTTGCTTGTACCATGTGCCTGGAGGTCAGAGGTCATCCTTCACAGGAACTGTCCACTTTGTTTGCTGAGACTGCATCTCTCTCTGGGGCCCGGAGCTCGCTGGCCAGGCTGTCCGGCAGACAGGCCCCGGGGCTCCTCCTATCTCTGCCTCCCCAGCGTTGTGATCACGTGTTTTGTGCCACATGCCCAGCACCCAAACCCAGGTCCTGACGGTTGCACAGCAAACGCTTTACCAACTAAGCAATATCCCCAGCTCCCTCACCGCCAGCCACTGCACGCGCCAAGCATGGAGCAAGGCACTCCCACCACATGGAAACTCTTTATGCCAGACCCATTTCCCCGATGGGTAAACTGAGGCCTGGGAGGGTTCAAGTGACTTCTTTAGCTTCAAGTGACTAAGAAGAGGGGACTCCAAATGCCAGGCTTGATGGACGGCACAGCAGGGCAGCTGGAGCATCAGCCTGGCCAATAGCAACCTGCCATCTTGGTGAGGATACCAGCCACCCTCGCTCACTGAGAACAGAGCGAGTGTTGGGGTGCTGGATCTTGGGATCTTCAGGGCTTCCTTAGTCCATTTTTTACTGTCATAAGTGAACGCCACAGACCGTAGTACAGGTTTATGTAGTTTAGGGGCCTGGAGGCTGCTGACCTCTGGGAGGGTTTGTGTTGCCTGCTAACCTGGCAGAGGGCCCCTTCCTCTTCCTCCTCTTCCTCCTCCCTTTCTTCCTCTCTCTCCTCTGTCCCTCCTCCCCCTCCATCCTCTGCTTTCTTCTATAGCTCCTTTTCTCCCCCTCCCCCTCCTCTTTCTCCCCTTCCTCTCTCTTCCTCCTCCTCCCCTTCCTCCTTTCTTTTCCTTACCTCTTCATCTCCCTCTCTCCTCTCATCATCCCCTCATCCCACCCCTCCTCCCTCTCCCTCCTCCCCTCATCTCATCCTCCTCCTTCTCCCTCCTCCTCTTATCCTCCCCCTCCTCCCTCTCCATCCTCCCCTCATTCTCTCCCTCCTCCCTCTTTCACTCTTGAGTCAGGGTCTCACTATGTGGCCCAGACTAGCCTCAAACCCCCACACCCAGTTCCTCCTATTATTATAAAGCCATCAACCATGGGGGTCCCACCTTCATGATCTCCTCCAATCCTAAGGTTCCCTCTCTAAATACCACTATCCCAAGTAACACTGGGTGGGGTTCCAATCTGTAAATCGAGGGGTACATCCATGCCACAGCACAGCTAAGACCCAGGACAACCTCAGGGGTCACCCTTTGGGGGGACTATGGATAAGCTCAGGGTCACCTTTTCAAGGGGGAAGGTCCATGTTTTGACACTGCAGCATGAGCCTGGCCTTCAGATGTGCTGGGCGACCTTCTCAGCTGCCTGGGACACAATGTGTCTCTGTGCTGCTGGGAACAAGGCCCTAGACTGCTGCCCTCCCCACACCTGGCTGCTCCCATTTGAGACTTGCTTTCCCCTGCATGCTGTGTGGGCAGTGCCGTCAGCCACCATCCCTGGGATTGCCCATCCATTTCCCACAGGGGCCTTTGTGAAGTCACCTTGGCACATGATTCAAATATCGGTTAAAATACACAAAACAGGGCTGGAGAGATGGCTCAGGGGTTAAAGCCTTTGCTTCCCAAGCTAAAGGATCTGAGTTCAGATCCCCAGATCTCACATAAAAATGCTGGACAGATATAGCAGTGACCCGTAACCCCAGCCTTGGGAGGCAGAGCCTGGGAAACCTCATGGGATGCTGAACCACATACAAAGGAGAAAGGAGCATGCCTCTCTCTGCTTCCTGACTGCGGATGCAACTAAGCCGCTGCCTCCAGCTCCCGCCACTGCCAGGCCCCACGGCCGGCACCCCAAGCTGTGAGCCAGAACCAACCTTTCCTTCCCCAAGCCGCTTTGTTCAGGTGTTTTGTGTCCACAGACAAGGAAAGTACCAAGGAGCCCGACAGCAAATCTCCATCCTGCAGATTTTCATCATAGCACCTCGCTTCCTTCTAGGGCAGCTTCGGCTCAGAGCCGGAGAAAGCTGGACAAGAGATCCCAGGCCGCTCCCAGGAGGCCAAAAGCACTGAGACACCCCCCCCCCCGCCCCCAAACTCTGTTGAGACTCTGGTAGAAGCTGTCGGTGTCTCTGAGGTGCTGAGTAGGGTGGGGGGTGGGAAGGTGGGAGAGAGTGGAGAGGAACTAATCATCCACGAATTAGCAAACTGCTCCTGGGTGGACGTTAGTGTCTGCTTTATTTAAGTGACAGGCATCAGCCTTGGATGGCAGGACTGGGGTGATAAGTTGAGTCCATATTTACTCTTCTTCCTTAACTAATTGTGTTGGGGAGGGTTAAATACCTTTTTGAAGTGTTAAGAACTCCCTGCTAGGTAAATAAACAGAGTGTTGGTTCTCGCCAGCAGCAGCCCCTGAGACCTCCCAGTTCCCAGTGTTCAAGGCCGATGGCCTCTTCAGCCCCCCTCCTTGCTCGCAGCCCGTCCACTAATCATCATCATTACTTATAACAACATTTCACACTCCCAGGTCAGCTTGGTTTCCTGAGTGCTCCAGCCTTGCTTAATGAGTAGCTTGTGAATCTAAATAATGAAGTATTTGCCCTTCTCGGGTTTCCGTGTCGAGTGGAGAGAGTTCTCTCCAGACCTTTGGTTCAAGTGCACACACACACATACACACAGACATACATAGACACACACACACACACACACACACACACTCATTCTGTGCATGCACACAAGCTCACACACACATTCCTATAGTGCATTTACACATACATACAACACGCATTCACATACTCACATACACACACTTGCATATACATTCATTTTGTGTACATACACACATGCACATTCCTGCTTTGCATGCACACACTCGAATCCCTACTGTGCACACACATGTACATTCACACACAGTCTTACTATGTGAACATTGCGGTGCATACATGCACACGTGCACACAGATGTGCATCCATGCACATACCTGCACACATGCACATACACAGCCACATCTTCATTCTGTGCACACATGCACTCCAACACAATCACAGCTAAACCCACTTGTTTTCCTCCCGAAGATTCAAATCATTTCGAATACCTCCCTCCTTTCCAGAATTTTCTTTCATGCAAGCTGGTCTTGAGCTTGACATGCTCCCACCTCAGCCTGCCACATGCTGGGATTACAGACGTGTGTCCCCACTCCCAGAAGCTCCCTCTTTTTAAGCACTTTAAATCTTTTTCAGTTGACTTGACTCAGGAGGTAAAGCACTTGCCATGGAAGGCTGATGACCTGGCCCGGATCCCACAGGAGAGCCACACACACAGGCCATAAGCATCCCCATGTCCAATAATCCTTCTGCGAGCCCAGGGTGTCCATCTGAGTCCAGCGTGTCCATCCTGACCCCACGCACCAACAGAAAATGGGAGCGGGAGACGTGAGACTTTCTGGAAGCTCTCCAGCCAGTGTGACTCAGACAGAAGTGAAGAGAAAGCACCTTCAATAAGTGGGGAGCAGCACCTTCAAGTCCTCCTGAACCTCCGCATGAGCACAACAACACTCATCAACACTCATGTTCACAACATACACATGAACACTCACACATCTCATACTCACCCTACCACACACATGAACTATATACACATACACACGCACACATATATACTCACACATCCCGACATACACATACCAACCCATCACACATACATGAACACATATGCATACACATATACCCACATCCATATAGCAACCTATCACACAACATGAACATGTGCACACATATGTACACTCACACGTTCCATACATGCATGCACATAGGTCCATCTCACACACGCACATATACACTCAACACATCCCATACACACATACACACACACACACGCACACACACACACTAAATGAATGAATGAATGAATAGTTTAAGAAGCAGACGCCTTGAACCTGACGAGGTCACATCTTGACGACATTGCTGTAACAGCAAATCCCACCCAGGCTGCTGTGTTCACCTTTATGACCGCAGAATTGTAAATTGCAGCTTTGGAAATTTTACAGCGAAAGTGACCCTCACCAAGTCAAAAGTAGCCCAGGACCTGGTAGTCACCAAGTGACCCTGCTCAGCAGGTGACTACGGGGCCCTCTGAATCTCTGGTGCTCCGTTTTCTGAAACAGGTATGGGGCGGGGTTTCCCCTGTCAGAAGGAAGGATTGAGTCCCAGGATTGACAAGACCACACTTACTTCTTTTATTTATTTTTTCTTTTATTTATTTTTTATTATTTATTTAATTGTGTGTGTATGTGTGTGTGTGTGTGTGTGTGTGTGTGTGCACGTGCGTGTGTATATGTGTGTGTGTGTATGTGTAGAACCAAGGAAGAATTCGGGAACCATCGTGGACTGCTTCTACCTCCTCTTTTGCTCTGCCCCAGGATTCACAGGTTCCACCCACCAGGACCAGAAACGCAGGCTGCCCCCACTTCTGCCCGAGTTTATACGTGGGATCTGGGATTCGTACCCAGGACCCTCTGCTTGTAAGCGCAGAGGCCTAACCGCTGAGTCACCTCTCCAGCCCAACAAGACCACACTTCTGAGAAGCTCTTCTCAAAATAAGTTCGGGCAGTCAGTGTGGGTGGGTGGGTGGGGGTCTGTTAGTTACTCTGCTCGTTGCAGATAAATTCATGACAAAACTGTTTATGGGAACAAGGGGTTTTATTCTAGTTTGCGCTAGTTGAGGACAGTTCTGAGTCCAGTTTGGAGGGAGAATTGACCACGCCTCAGCCACAGGGATTGGCTGAAGACAAACCTCCTTTGCCAGACTATGAGTCTGTGGGAAGCATGCGGACTCCCAGGGTCAGCTCCCTCCATCTAGTCCACCTGCCCAGGGAATAGTCCCACCCACCACAGGCGGGGACTTCCCACGTCAATCAGACTGGATCCTGCAGGCCTGCTCAGGGTTTGACTTAACTACAAATTCTTTTCAAGCGTGCCCAGTGCACAGCTTGCAGCTGTCAAGTTGAGACAAGTATCTAACTAACACCATATTGCAGTCAGCCTGCATGGTTGCTGATAAATGACCATCAAACAGTTTAAGGGAACAAGGGGTTTATTCTCTTATGATTCCTGGTTACAGTTCTCAGTCCAGCTTGACAGGAGAGCATGCACCAACACCAGGGCCGATGTAACTGGCCACACCATCACTGCATAACGGCTGAGAGAGGGATGATCCTTACTCGCCAGACCAACACGTCTGGCCAAGTGTGCACAAGGATGCCAACTCTCTCAACCAGCTCTCTGTGATTTATCCAGGGCCTAATCCCACCCACCATGGGCTGGGTCTTCTCCATCAGCTAGACAATCTCCTTCAGGTTTGCTCTGGGCTTAACTCAACTATCGACTCTCTACAACTGTGCCCAGAGCTCAAACCCTCAACAGTCAAGTTGACATCTGTGCTTAACTATGACACACCACAATCCTACCTGGGTTGGTGGGGTGGGGTCACAGGCAGCCCCTTAAGAGAATCTTATCATATCTCCATATCACCTTTGACACCAGCTTTTCTCCCTTCTCCTCCTCCTCCCTCTCCTTCATCCTTCCTTTTCTCCCTCCCAACTCCTCCTCGACTCCCCGTCCCTTCCTTCCTCCCATCCTTCCTCCTCCTCTTCTATGCAGAGAATGGAGCCCTGGGCACATGCTCTACCACTGAGCAGCACCCCAGTGTTCAGTGTATTGAGAGTCTGGCCATGTAGCCCAGGGTAGCCTCCCATTCACCATCCTCCTGCCTCAGTCTCCCCAGCGCAGCCGTGTACCCCCAAGCCCAGCCGCCTTCTTCCTGAAATGCCATATCCCTGTATAAACAGAAAGCTAAATCTCAGGACACCTACTCAGTAAAGCATATTTCATAACATTTCATCATTTGGGGCCAGCGAGGCGGCTCGGTGGCTAAGGAGCCTGCCTGCAAATCTGGAGACCTGAGTTCAATCCCCAGAGGGTGGAAGGAGAGACCCAACCTCTGAAAGCTCTTCTCTGACCTCTACCCACACCACGGCATGTATGCATATTGACTGGAAAGAGACATACTTTTCAGCTCACCAGTCTGCCAAATTCCAACCCATTCTCTCTCCACCTATCCACCTGCCCACAGAATGGTCCCTGCCCAAGCCCATGGGAATAAAATTCCTATCTTTGTGATGCATTTTGCTGTTCTCCACAGGTGTGCCTGTGGTCTCAGCTACTGAGGTAGAAGCATCGGTTGGGTCAGGAGTTCAAGGCCAGCCTGAGCCACGTGGCAAGATTCCCCAGTGACTCACACAGTGGTGTGATTCCCCTGTACCCCAATGTGAGTGAGGCAGAAACAGCCTAGTCCACTGAATGAGCTCTAGTTCAGCGAGACACCCAGTCTCCAAGGTAAGGTGGAGAGGATGAAAGAAGACAGAGAAAATCACCCCCATTTTGAGACCCCCCCATGGTGGTCGGTGAGATCCTGGTTATGTGCAGAGAAAGACCTACAGAACAGCAAGACAAGGCTGACATACCAGTTTAGGTCAAGGCCCCTTTAAAGGACCCCACACTCCCTCCCTGCCCAAGATAAGCTGTTTACCTCCACCCACTGGCCCAAGGCCAGAAGCCAGCTAGGATCCGGATGGCTTCAACATCCTGATAACTCAAAAACTACCACTCCAGAGGCAGTTTCCCCCCCCCCCACTGAGTCTCCAGCATCCACAGGTAGAGGCTGGCATTCTGAGCTATACGCAGATGTGGCACCAACTTGAGCACAAGGGTCCTGGGGCTGCCCAAGTTCTAAATGCTGCCTAGCTAATTAACTTCCCTGCTCCCTGGGGGGACCCACCCCGGCAGCACAAAAAGTGGGAATTATTGCCGTGACCGAGTTTCTTAACCACCGGTGGGGGGGGGGCTTCCTGTTTTCAGCCCAGAGGGCACCAAGGCAGAGCATGGCACGTGCCTGGTCGCCCACACTCATGGGGCCGAATCCCTTCCCGTGTATTGCCCCAAACTCTTGCAAGTATGCCGAGCAAAGGGAACTCTAGAGTTTTTGAGGCAGATGCTTCACGGGCCAGAGATGTATCTCGGTCTGTGCACCGGATAAAGGCGCACCCAGGAGAAGTCCTGAAGGTGGCTCAGCTGCCATGCACACAGCCCTGGGTCCTGCCCCCCAGCTCCCGGGGATCAGGTGTGCAGCACACCTGTGACCCCGGCTTTTGGAAGGTACAGACGGGCATTCAAGGCCAAACGTGATTGTATAGTAAGTTGGAAGCCAGACTCACACGAGACCTTGTCTCCAAAGCAAAAAAATAAATAAAAAAGGGGGTGGGGTGGGGTGGGGCTGGAAGGCCATGGAAGGAAAGGAGAAGCACCCTTGGGCCACGTAGTTGGTAGCACCCTCACTTGATTCTAGACTTTTCCTGTGAACACCTGTGTCCCAGTTTGCTTGCATGGCCTATACTCTCCATCCAGTGGCTTAAAGGGGCAGGATTGTCCATCACAGTTCCTCGTCCACCTTGGCAGGACAGCCAATCCTCACTTGCCAAAGCCCTGTATCTGACCGGTTCCTCCTTATTTTATTCACCTGTTCAGGGCATAGTCCCACCCACCATAGACTGGGTCTTCCCCATCAACTAGACAAAGTCCTGCAGGCTTGCTCAGGGCTCAACTCTCTACAGATGTGTCCTGAGCTGGAACTCTCAAGTGTCGGGCTGTCACCTTTATCTAGCATGACAACCTGTTATTCGCTCCCCTCCCCCAGGCTAGTGTGGACAGAGCAAATAGACCAGCAAGCAGGCCCAGCTCTCAGAGAGCAAGCTTCTAGTGCATGACGGGTAATGAATTGGCTCCCAATCTGAGCTTGGAAGACCTTCTGTGATCCATCCGTTAGCCGTACCTCATCTCCTGCCACCTTCCCCTAGGCCACCAAGCTGCAGCTTTCCTCCTACCCAGGGCCTTTGCACAGGTTGTCCCTCCACCTGGACTTCCACCTACCCCTCCTGGACTCTCAGATGTCATCAGTCTGTTCCAGGGAGGGTGCCCAGAGCCCTCCCTGGCCACTCACGTGGATGTCCTGTCCCTTGCCTGTCACTTTGTTCTGCTACTGACCTCCTGCTAGGCTTCCTTCTCTTTTTGAGTGGCAGCTGAGCGAGGAGGGCTCCTCGCCTAAATGCCCACATCAAACAAAAAGACCCCGGCAATTGCCACTTGTGAGCAAGAGAGCAGGTCAATGAGCCAGAACTGCGCTGGAGGGTGTGCCTGCCCCGTGGTGGGGGCGGGGTCTGGAAAAGCCTCCAGGAAGCGTGATGTTTAACCCAGGCCTGCAGGACAGGAAGAAGGCTGACCCGGAAACAACTGGGGACACAGGGTTCACCCGCCCGCAGCAGCGCATGCAAGAGAAGTCACTGGGTGAGATGTGCATGCACTTGTCTATGTGTGTGAATCTATGTGTGTGCATTTATGGGTGCAGGTGTGTGTACAAGTGTGGCGCCTGTGTGCACGCAGGCATGTGTGTATGTGCACTCATGTCTCTGTGTATGTACATGGGTACACATGGGTTTGCTTGTACATGCATGCATGTGTGTGTAAATGTACCTGTGTGTATGCATGTGTGTACCTAGGTATGATTGTGTGTATGCACACAGGTATGTCTATAAGCATTTATGTATGTGTTTATGTGCATGTGTGCACATATGAGTGCTGTATGTGTATGTACATAGGTACACACATGGGTGTGCCTTTGTGTGTTCATGCATGTTTGTGCATGTCTCTGTGTGTGCATGTGTGTCTCTGTATGTATGCATGTATGTGCCCATATGTGTATGCATGCATGTGTGTACATGGGTGTGCCTGTGCATGTGCATACATGTGCGTGTCTCTGGGTATGCATATATACACCTGTGCATGTATGTATAGACCCAAGG
Organism: Typhlomys cinereus; assembly: GCA_023101885.1. Classification (NCBI taxonomy): domain Eukaryota; kingdom Metazoa; phylum Chordata; class Mammalia; order Rodentia; family Platacanthomyidae; genus Typhlomys; species Typhlomys cinereus. Next base: position 3,611,762 of record JALPQD010000199.1, on the reverse strand, counting down.
TTGACGTCAAGGGGCTTCCCTCATCATTCTCTCTACTTTTATCTCCTCCTCTGTAAAATGGGGCCAGAATGCCCTAGTTGAATTGTGTTATGAAAAATAAGTAAGATGGGGGGGCTCAGAGTGACAGGTCTTAGGAGTTTGTGCCTAGATCCTTCCTTCCACAGGCTGCTGAGACCGTGACAAGGACTGGGGCGGGCCTCGTGCTCCCCGCCCTCCCAAACATGGGGATTGCCGAGCTGCATTGCTGTGCCTGGCTCTTTCTCACACATTTGAGGCTGAGGATGCAAAGCATGTAAAACATCTCACTAGGGATTGTTTCTTCAGATCCTGTGGTGCACAGGGAGGGTCTGGAGTGGAGGGGGTTAAATAACTGTTTCACCCCTTTCCCACCTGGGCATGTCGGCTCACGCCCAGCACACTGTCTCAGCACCTCTGTGTTTCCCACAGCTTCTTCTGCTCATTGATCTCCACGCAGGGTCCTCAAGCGTTCGGAGGCCAGAGGTCAAGTCGGTGTGGCTTGGGTTCTGCTGCCTTGGCCTGACACTCACTAGGGCTAGCCTGGCTGCTGGCAAGCTCCAGGGACCCCCCTGCCTCTGCCTCCAGCACTGGGGTCACAGGCTCACAAGCCCAGCTTTCATACAGTGGGGCTGGGATCAAACTCAGGTCCTGGCACTTGCTTGGCAAGCTCTTTACCGACTGAACCCTTCCCAGTGCCCCACCCTGACTTTCCAGATAGCTGGAACTTCACAGCTGTTTACAGATCCTGTTTAATGGTGACTTATTTTTGAAATAATTAGTGCATTGCAGGAAGTAAGTAAAAGGGCAGAGAGGCCCCTGGCCCTCTGTCAGTTTCACACAATGGAAGCATTCTGAGCAAGCACAGGACTGTATCAAAACCAGGAAACCAGGCCACATCCTGGACCGGATTCATAAGTCGCCTGTTGTTGATGAATGTGTCTGATCACTTGGTGCCCAGCAGGTGGCGCTGTCTGAGAGCATTGCAAAGCCTTTAGGAGGTGGAGCCTCACTGGAGGAAGTAGGTCACTGGGGGCGGGGCAGACCTTGAGGTTTTATAGCCCAGCCTTGCTTCCTCCTGTCTGCCTCCCTCTCTTCCTCCCTCCCCCCTCCCTCCTTCTCTCTCCCTCTCTCCTCTTCCCTCCCTCCTCCCTCCCCTTCCCTCCTTCTCTCCCTCCCTCCTCCTCCCTCCCTTCTCCCTCCTTTCTCCCTCCCTCCTCCCTCCCTTCTCCCTCCTTCCTCCTTCCCTCCTCCCTCCTC
>JALPQD010000199.1:3591634-3610277 GCA_023101885.1 Typhlomys cinereus | reverse complement strand
TACAGCCCTCTCCCCTCCTTCCCTCCCACCGCCCTCTTCCTCCTTCCCTCTCTCCCTCCTCCCTATCTGCCCTCCCTCCCCTCTCCTCCCGTGTTCTCTCTCTTTCCTCCTTTCTCACCTTCCTACTCTCCCCCCTCCTCCCTCCCCTCTCTGCCTTCCTCTTTTCTCCCTCTCCTCTCCTCGTCCTCCATTTCCTAGCGTGTGTGAGTGTGTCCCAGAAACTGTCAAGCGAGTGAAACGCCTTTTCTTCCCCAAGTGGCTTTTGTCAGGAGTGCTTCATGGCGCACTGAGGAGCTGAGACACCACTGGAAACACACTGCGTACACACGGACCACCACTCAACAATGAGACCCACCACGCTAGTCCTTGTTGAGGGAGTGACCAAGAGCAGCTCAGGCCTTCACACATCCTCTGGTGCTGAACCTTGAGAAGTTTTAATAAAAGGGAAAAAAAAGGGACACTGGAGAGATGGCTCAGGGTTAAGATTTCCCCTTGCAAGCAGAAGGACCTAAGTTTGGATCCCCATGGTTCCACCTGAAAAACACGAACGTGAGGAAACTATGGCCACTGCTCAACTTCGGCCCTGGTGGGCAGAATCCAGGATGATTACCAAAGTCACCCCGTGATCGTCACAGGGGCCACACAGTATCCTTCTCTCTCCTCCATCTCGCTCTGCTCTCTCGCTCTCATCACACCACACGACACACACACACCCACACAACACTACATAGAAGAAGGAAAAAAACCAAAAAAACCTCAAAATCACAGAAGAGGGCTGGAGAGGTGGCTCAGGGGTTAAGCCTCTGCCTTGCAGGTGAAGGTCCTGAGTTCGGATCCGAGACCCCCATCTAGGATAAGATACTGGGCCTGCGTTCTGGTCCTGGTAGGCGGGAGCCTAGTGAAATATTAGGAGCAGTAAAACAAGGAGGAAGGAGAGGCAGTCAAGGTGGTTCCCGATTGCCAGTGTTTCTACACACGAAAACAACACACACACACATGCACAAGATTAAATTTAAAAAACATCACCAGTAAGAAGTTGAGTCAGGATTAAAGCCAGAGAGACCTGTTACATAGTTATTTTGATGTGTGTTTTGGTTACATACAGAAGTGTTTGGATTATTTTTGGTAAGTGTGGAATGGTCAGAGTCATAATAAAACGCCAAGCATGCCAGGGCAAGAGCACTGATGCAGCAACTGCTGTGGGGGCAGTGGGGTTATGGCTTAAAAAATCCTGAGCAGGCACAACAATAGCGTCGGTTGGATAGGATATCAAAATGGTGTTCTCCTTGTTAACGACTTCAACATAAAATCAATTGCCAAGAACATTATATCATGGGGTAAATCCTAGGACTGCCATGACTGAAAATTCAAAACCCTATTTCTATGTAGCTCTCGTCCTCCCTACACCCCCCTTCTAGTCACCAGCAACCCCTAATTGCGTATACCCTTTGGCATGTTACAGGATGTTAGGAGAGATGTTCCAGAAACGTCACACAATCAGACCATGAAAGTCGACTTTGTCCTCACTCAGCACGATGCCCCTGAGATACAAACCTCTAATCAGGGCCACCTGTCAAAACGTTCGTTCCATTCTATTACTGTATACTATTCCACTGCAGGATATACCGCACAATGTTCGCTTAACTTATTTCCAAGTTTTATCATCTATTAGGTGCTTATGTGGCAGGTTCTTCTTTTGGATATAGTTTTTATTTCTTTGAGAGAAAAACCCTGGGAGAAATTTTTATACTACATTTAATTTATGTTTTATTTCTTTTCCCGTACTATTGAGTTACTTAGGCCCTGCTATACTCTGTCTTTGTGTTTTGCTTATTGTTGTCTTATTTTAACTTGTGTTGTATATGTGTTCTACAATGTGGGGGGCGGGGAATTACTGTGTGCTTCTACAATGCAAAGGAAAAATCTAGTGTCCTGGGCTACCGAGTACGTGTCCTTTTACAGTATTTAGAACCTGTGTTTAATGGCGGGGGAGCCCCCAGGATCTCTCACTGATGGCCAGGTGCCCCCCAGCACAAGCTCCACCCATTGCATTGTTGGGTGGGCCCTACACGGTTGTGGGGATCCACCACTTCAGGTTCTCGACGTTCTGTATTGGTGAGCATGTCTCCCACTGACCATCCAGCTTCTGTTTGCCTTATTTGCGTACGATGCGTGTAGCCCAGGCTAGATTGAGCCCACAGTCCTAAGCCCCCAACAGCTGGTATTAAAAACATTCCCTCCAAACCAGGACTGCTGGTGCGCAGTGTTCATGCGGTCACCTGTTTTGGGAAGAAAGCACATCTGGAGGTTGGGGTCAGATAAAGGATTTTGGGAACATCATCGATCAGACCACCACAGCGAGTCTCCTGTTTCGAGCTGGGCCCCTTTAATGATGCCACCATTCAGGGGTCCTCTGCGGAGACTGCAGCCTTGCTATGTGCAACATCTGCTCGCCGACGTGAACACGCGGCGGCAACGCCGCATTGCAAGCTTCTTAACCGTTAATGCAGCCAACCTTGTGGGTCCTCACACAGGGCGCGTAGGGACAGGCAACTGTGGCACAGACCACAGTTGTTCCAGGAAGGAAGGGGGGGAGTGGGGCGGGGACGGGCAGAGCCTGGGGGGCCCGTTTGGCAGGCCGCCCAGCGGTGGACTCGCTTCCAGTCTCTGCCCAGAATAGAAAGGCCGCCCCGCGCTGTCCTGGCCAGGAGCCCCTTCCCCGGGGTGTGGGGGTGTGCGCGCTGCGCGCAACTGCGGGGCTCCCATGATTCTTGTGGTAGAGGTGCTGTCATAGGGGTCCCCTATCTTCGCTGGCCTTTTGGGCAAGGAAATCAGCAAAGACCCGTGTCTTTCACCGCAACTGCCCAAAGCGGTCACCGACCACAGTTTTCTGAGCATTAGCAGATAGTAAAATTCATACAGCCCTGGGAAAGACGAACGGCTCGCCATTCTCCCCGCAGCTACAATGAGGCCACTGAGTCAGCAGGAGGAGTTTAGTTCCTGCACTGACCGGCGGCCTCCTCCATTAATGTCCTATGTTGTTTTCTAATATAGAGGTCGCAGAGGTCACACCCTTCAGGAAAACCTCGGCCACCACACCCATTCTCTCCCTACCCATAGGGCTAGAGAAGACAACAGCGAAATCAGGGTTATAGCTAACAGGGTGGGGGGGAACAGAAGCCGAGTCCAGCCTCCCAAGGCCAAAGACCAGCTGTGGCCTGGCTTTCTAATAGAAATGCAGAATGTTTTTTTCTATTTGGCTAAATTGTTGAAAAATTATATACACATATATACATATATCATATTACATTATCACATAAATATGATACATGCTTGCACATACCATCACATATACATGTAATATATAGCACAGGCATCATAGATACATATAATGCATCACATATCTATACATGTATAGGCACATAATATCATGCAATGTGTATATATGTGTATCATGTGTATATGTATCACATATACTGCATGCATATATCAATGCACACATATGCATGCATTGCGGATCATGCATGGCATATGTGTGCCGTGTTCATGTAGACATACTGTGTGTATATTAAAGAACATATCTATGGGTACTTTTTTTTTTATGTAGAGAGAGAGAAGAGGGGACGAATGGTCCAGAAGACAGCGGGCTTTCACAAGTCCAGTTGCTCTTCTGCCATGGTAGGCTCTGGGATCGACATCGGCGGGGGCGGCTCGCGGCGGCACGGGCCACGGGTGTGGCCACAGGGACCTTTAATCACCGAGCCCATGTCAATTTCAATTTCATCACCCATCAACACACCATTCATTCAATCATTCACAATTTTCATCAATTTCCCCACCCCCACCCCCAAGCTCTCCAGGAGACCCGAGGCCAACGTGACAAAAAAAAAAAGCCCGCTGTCCGTGTCCATAGATTAGGAGAGCAGTCTCGTCGTCCCCCCCCCTTTGTGCAGTGACTCTGTGGGAACCACTGAACTAACTGAAACCTGTCATTTAGGGGGTTTTGCGGGGCCATCCTCGCAAGCCCTCTGCTCTTCCCCTGTGTTGAAACGGTTGAAACGGGGAGGGGAAACTTTCGCCTTGTAGGGCCTGATTGTCAGCGGGGAACCAACCCTGATTGTCCTGGGACTGTGTCTGAGCCTTAAATGTAAATTTGTCAGAAGGGAAAGTTCCAAGGGGGGAGGAGTGGAGGCGGAGAAATGGGGGGGGTGGGTTTGGTGGAGGGGGGGGGGGGGGGGGGGGGGGGGGGGTGGGAGGAGGGGGAACTTCTCCAAATGTCGCAAACACAATTTACCAATGACAGCATAGCCTCATTGTGACATCAGCCTCAATACTAGCTTCAGAGACTCACCACACCATCGAAAACTCTCCAGTGACATCACAAACATACACTTGTGTCCTTAGAGCCTCACTGTGACATAATAGCCACACTGTGTCCTCACAACCTCACTTTGACATTACACCCTGACAGTGAAATCACCACCCCACTGGAACATCACAAACTCACTGTGACATCAGTCTTGCCACTGACATTATAGTCTCATAGTGAAATAACATACACACCTCTGACATAGCCTCACTGTGACATCACAGCCTCAATGTGACATCACAGCATCACCACTGACATCATAACCTCATTGTGAATCACTGTTGCCACTGACAACACAGTCTCACCAACGCTTCTGACATCTTGGGCTCACAGTGCCACCACAGCCACACAGTGACATCAAAGCCTCATGATGGCATCCAAGTCTCACTGTGACATCAAAGCCTCAACTCTGAGGTTATAGCCTCACTGATTCATCACACACTCACCATGTCCTCACAGGCTCACCTCTGAAATAATAGCCTCAATGAAGCATCACAACCTCACTGTGACATCACAATTTCCCCAGTGACATCGCAGCCTCACAGGGACTGTACAGCCTCACTGTGACCTCAGAGTCTAGACAAACTCACCTGTTACATCATAGCCTCATGGTGACATCAGCTTTGCCACTGATATCATATCTTCCACAGTGACCGCACAGCCTCAATGTGACATCACAACCTCTCTGTGATATCACAGCCTCACTATGGCATTATAGTCTGATATCACAGACTCACTGTGACATTACAGCCTCACTGCTGAAATCACAGCCTCACTGTGACATCACAGCCTCACCTCTGAGACCAAGGTGATATCATAAACTCACTATGGCATCAGAGCCTCACCAGTTATATCACATCGTGAATGTGACATCTCAGCCTCATCTCTCATATGAGTCTCACTTTTGAAATCACAGACTCACCACTGATGTCACAGCATCACTGTGACATAACAGGCTCACTTCTGAAATCATAGCATCAGTGACACCATGTACATCCAGCATAGCCTTGCTATGACACCACAGCCTCATTGACATCTCAGGCTCATGGTGACATGACAGCCTTAACAGTGACACCACAGCCATGTTGTGGCACCACAGCCTTACCAATAACATACCAGCATCACTGTGACATCTGAGTTGCATCATGGACATCAGCCTCACTTCTGACATCACAGGGTAACCACTGAAATCTCAGCCAAACTGTGATGTCAGAGTCTATCACCATGGATATCACAGCCTCACTGTGACATCACAACCTCTCTGTGGCATCTCAGTCTCACGGTGACTACCAAAGACAAATGGTGACATGAAAGCCACATGGTGGCATCACAGCCTCATCAGTGATATGTCAGGCTTACTGTGACAATCATACCTTGATTGCTCACATCAGCCTCATTCTATCATAGCTTAAACAGTGAAATCTCATCTTCACTCTGATATCACAGTCATGCTCCCCTAACATCACAGCCTCACTGTGATATCACGGCATGACTGGTGACAACACAGCCTCACTATGACATCACAGGCTCACCTCTGAAATCATTGCCCCACTGTGACATCACAGCGGCGACTCTGATGTTGTAGCTTCACTGTTTTATCACAGCCTCACTATGACACCACAGGCTCACGTCTGAAATAATAGTCTCAATGGGACATCATACCCCCGTCACTGATATCCTATCTAGCTTCAATATGGCACCACAGACTCACCAATGCCCTCATTGATGCACTGAAACCTGACAGCCTCCCTGTGACATCACAGTGTCACTATTGACATCACAATCTCACTGTGACATCACAACCTCCTCAGTGACATCACAGCCTCAAAGTGACATCCAGCCTCATTGTGATATCACAGCCATACCGTGCCATCAGAGCATCACTGTGACATAAAGCCTCACCTCTGTCATCATAGCCTCACTGTGACATCACAGACTCACAGTGACCTTACAGCCTGCACACTGACACCACAGGCTCACCTGCTACATGATAGCCTCATTGTGGCCTCAGTCTTACCACTGATATCACAGCCTCAACAGTGATAGTACAGCCTCAACTTTGGGGTTAGCTTTCCCACTGACATTAGTTAGAACACTGACATCATTGCCACACAAGTGACAACACAGCTTCACCACTGACCTAACCAGCTCAATGAAACAAGACGGCTTTGTGTGACACCATAGTGTCACTATTGACAACACAACATTACTGTGGCATCAGAGCCTCATTGTGATATCAAAGCCATACTGTGCCAATAAAGCATCACTGTCACATAAAGCTTCACCTCTGATATCATAGCCTCACTGTATCATTACAGCCTCAGTTTGACACAATAAACTCACTGTGACATTAAAGCCTCACCAGTGACAATATAACCTCACAAATGACTAGTCTCCCTGTGAAAACACAGTCACTACTGACATCACAACCTTACTGTGACATCACAACATCACTCTGGCATCACAGACTCACCAATTATATAACATTGTCAATGCAGCATCTCTGCCTTATTTCTCACATCACTCTCACTTGTGAAATCATACCCTAACAACTAAATTCTCAGGCACACTATGACATCACTTCCTCACTGTGATATCAGAGCCTCACTGTGACATCACAGAATCATGGTGACATCACACCCACACAATGACATTATACCCTAACCACTGGAATCCTATGTAGATTTATTATGACAGCACAGGCTCACCTCTGAGGTTATAGCCTCACTGACATGACAGCCTCATTATGACATCACAGGCTCACCTCTGAAATCATAGCCTCAATACAGCAAAACACCCCCATCACTGACATCTTACTTAGCCTCACTATGACCCACAGACTCAGCACTGACCTCACAGGTTCAATAAAACATGACAGCCTCTCTGTGACACTACAGTGTCACTATTAACATCACAACCTCACTGTAACATCACCACTTTCCCAGTGACATCACAACCTCAGTGTCATCACAGCCTCATTGGGACATCACAGCCATACCATGCTATCAATGTGACATAAAGCTTCACATCTCACATATTAGCCACACTGTGATATCACAGCCTCAGTTTCACACAATAAACTCACTGTGACTTTAGAGACTCACCATTGACAATACAGTCTCACCAGTGACATAGACACTCTGTGAAAGCAAAGTCACTACTGACATCACAGAATCACTGTGACCTCACATTCTAACCTGTTACATCATAGCTTCATGAGAAAATCAGCCTTGCCACTGACATCACATCTTCCACAGTGACCTCACAGCCTCACTGTTACATCACAACTTCTCTGTGATTAAACAGCCTCATAGTGAAATCACAGCTTCACAGTAATATCACAGATTCACTGTGGCATTGTAGCCTCATTTCTGACATCACAGCCTCTCTTCTAACATCACAGCCTCAGTGTGACTGTACAGTCCTACCATCGGCATCCTAACCTCACCATGAAATCCAAGAATCACCCCTGATTTCACAGCCTCACTGATGTACTGCAGAATCAGACCTCACTTCAGAGAATTACTGCTATATGGCAGACTCACAGTGAACTCACAACGTGCCTACCAACCCTACAGCCTCACCTGTGACATTATAGTATCATTGTGACATCAGTCTTGCCACTGACATTATAGCCACACTGTAACATCACAGCTTCCAGAGTGATATCATCTTACTGAGACATGACAGCTGACAGTGACATCCAATATCACAGTGACATCACAGCCTCATTGTGAGATCACGGCCTAACTAGTGACAGCTCAGCCTCACCTGTGACATCTGCGTCACCACTGACATTAATCAGAACACTGACATCACTGCAACACCACTAACATTATAGCCTTTGACATCACAGGCTCACAAGTGTCACTGTCACATATAAGGTTCACCACTGACATCATTGCCTCACCTGTGACATCATAGACTCACTATGACAACTTTTTCACCACTCACATTCCAGATTTATTTTGACATCACACTTTCACCACTGACATCACAGCTTCATTGTGACATCAGCCTCACTACTAGCTTACAGCCTCATTGTACCATCAAAACCTTTCCAGTGACATCACAACATCACTGTGTCATCAGAGCTTCACTGTACATCATAGCTACACTGTGTCCTCACAGCCTCACTGTAACATTACAACCTGACAGTGACATTACAGCCTCACTGTGACATCAGCCTTGCCACTGATATAATAGCTGCATGGAGACATCACATTCACACCTCTTTCATAGCCTCACTGTGACATCACAGCCCCAATGTGACATCATAGCATCACCACTGACATCGGAATCTCACTGTGACCTCACAGCCTACACAGTGACATCACCAACTCCCTGTGATATCATGGGCTCAAAGTGATACCACAGATACACAGTAACATCAAATCCTCACAGTGGCATCACAGCCTCACCAGTAACATTCCAGACTCACTGTGACATCCCTGACGTTACAGCCTCACTGACATCTCATAGAATCAGCACTGACAATGGAGCCTCACTGTGACATCACAGTCTCACAATGATCTCACAACCTGCCAACGGACACCACATGCTCACCTGGTACATCATAGCCTCATTGTAACATCACTCTTGCCACTGACATCACAGACTCACGGTGACATCACAGCTTCTAGAGTGATATCACCTCAAGGTGACATGAAAGTCCATAGTGACATACAACCTTCACAATGATATCACAGCCTCAATGTGACATCATTGCCTCAATATTGACAGCATAGCCTCACCTGAGACATCAGTATCGCCACTGACATTAGTCAGAACACTGAAATCACTGTCACACCAGATACCACAGCCTTTGACATCAAAGCCTCACCAGTGTCACTGTCATGTAATAGGTTCAACACAGACATCAAAGCCTCACCAGTGAAATCTTTCTCATAGACATAGACTCACTATGACATCTTTCTCACTGCTGACATTCCAGCTTTATTGTGACATCACAATTTTGCCAGTGACATCACAGCCTGATTGTGACATCAGCACCACTATTAACAGCAGAGCCTCACTGTGACATCAAAACCACTCCAGTCACTTCCCAAAATACTGTATCGTCAGACCCTCACTGTGACATCATAGTCACACTGTTCTCACACTCTCACTGTGACATTACAACCTGACAGTGACATCACAGCCTCACTGTGAGTTCAAAAATGCCCTGTAACATCAGACTTGACAGACAACATATCCTCATGATGACATCACATACACACCTCTGACTTAGCCTCACTGTGACATCACAGCCTTAATGTTACATCACAGCATCACCACAGACATCATAGGCTCACTGTAACATCAGCTTTGTCACTGACATCACAGTCTCACTGTGACCTCACACCCTCCATTGTGACATCATCAAGTCCCTGTGACATCACTGGATCAAGGTGACACCACAGCCACATGGTTCAATCACAGTATCACTGTGAGGTCACAGCCTCAACTCTGAGGTTATAGGCTCATTGTGACATCACAGCCTCACTGTGATATCACAGCCTGATGGTGACATTACAGCCATACTGTCACATCACAGCCTCACCACGGGTATCCTGCCTAGCCTTATTATAACATCACAGGCTCACCATAAATACCATAGTCTTACAGTAATGTGAAAACCTCAGCAGTTACATCATAGCCTTTGACATCATAAACAGTGACACCACAGCCTCACATGTTACATCACTGACTCAGTGTGAAATCAAGCTTCTCACAGACATCACAGCTTCACTGTGAAATCACAACCTCACATCTGACATAATAGCCTCACTGCGACATAACAGGGAAAACTCTGAAATTATAATATCAGTGACACCATGGACATCCTGCCTAGCCTTACTATGCCACCACAGCTTCATCAATGACATCTTAGGTTCACGGTCACATGACAGCCTCAACAGTGACATCACAGTCAGCCGGTGGCATCACAGCTTTACCAGTACCATCCCAGCTTCACTATGATATCTCAGTCTCATCATTGAGATCAATCTCACTTCTGACATCACAGAGTAACCACTGAATCTCAGGTGAACTGTGATGTCATAGTCATCACCACTGATATCACAGCATCACTGTGATAACACAACCTCACTGTAACATCACAGCATCATAGTTACATCACATCCTCTCCTTGGTCATCACAGCCCATTGTTACTGCACAGCCTCAACACTGATGTCCTAATCTCACTGTTAAATCCAAGCATGAACCCTGATGTCACAGCCTCACTGACATCTCATGGAATCAACCCTGACATCAGAGTCTCACTGAGATATCACAGCCACACAGTGACTTCACAACCTGCCCACTAACACCACAGGCTACCTGTTACATGATAGCTTCATTGTGACATCAGTCTTGCCACTGACATCAAAGCCTTACGGTGACATTACAGCTTCCAGAGTGATATCACCTCAAGATTGCATGACAGCCCAAAGTGACATACAACCTTTACAGTGACATCCAACCTCAGGGTGACATCACAGCCTTACCAGTGACAGCACAACCTCACCTGTGATATCAGCATCACCACTGACATTAGTCAGAACACTGACATCACTGACACAAAAGTGACACTGTCATGTAATAGGTTCATCACCACTGACTATTACATCACCTGGGTGTCAACTTGACACACTGTATTAACTAAGCTGGGCTGAGAACACCTCTGGAAAGCATCAACTGAGACTACTTGATAGAATTATACATGCCCCAGATCTTATCAGAACCTCCAAAGCTCTCAAAGGATTCTCCCAATACTGCATCATATAAAAAAGGAGCCACCAAGGAGAACAAATGCCCTTCTTGCAGCTGTGCTAGGAATCGTTCTTCCTTCTGGCTGCCCAGTTTCTTTGACCTTCTGGCCTTCGACTAGACTAAGACTCTAGGAGTTCTCCAGCCTTCAGCCATCACCCACTTGACTACCAAACTGAGCAGCTAGGCATTGGCAGCCATCGTTGGAACTACCTTGGCTACTGGCAGCCTTTGCTGGACTACATCAGCCATATCTGTAAGCCAACTCAATAAATTTCATATATATATAGACAACACACACACATATATATATAGATAGATGTATGTGGTGTGTATGTGTGTGTGGTGTGTATGTAATGTAATATATTCATTCTGTGAATTCCATGACTCTAGAGAACCCTAACTAATATACCCTCAATTGACTTCATACCCTCATCACTGACATCCGACCTAGCCTTACAATGGTACCACATCTCAGCACTAACCTGAGAGGCTCACTGAAACATGAACATCCTCACGGTGTGATAGTTAAGCCGTGTGTCAACTTGACCTCACCAGGTATCAACTAAGATGGGCTGAGTCCACCTCTGCAAAGGATCAACTGAGACCACCTTTTAGGATTGTACCTGCCCTAGATCCTATCAGAAACCTCCAAAGCTCTCCTAGGATACTCCCAGTACTGCATCATATAAAAAGGAACCCACCAAAGAGAACAGATGCCTTATTGCATCTGTGCTAGGAATCGCTCTACCTTCCCACCGCGAGTCGTCTTCCCCTTCAAACCTCTAGCCTTCCAACCTACCAATTGTTGTCTGCAGACTAAGACTCTAGGAATTCTTTTTTTATTTAATTATGTATTCAATGGGTGTGTGTGTGTGTGGTGGTGTGGTGTTGTGTGTTGTGTGTGTAGAAACCAGGGGCGAATTTGGGAACCACTATGGACCCGCCTCCACCTCCTCCTTATTTACTCTGGCCCAGGATTTACAGCTTCTGCCCTACTAGGATCAGAAACACAGCTGCCCCACTTCCACCTGGCATCCATACATGGGGCTAGGATACGAACTCAGGACCTTCTGCCTGCAAGGCAGAGACTTAACCCCTGAACCATCTCTCCAGCCCTAACAATAGGATTTTTGCTGCAGCATTCAGTCCTTCACCCACTTGAAAACCAAACTGAACAGCTACCAGCACTATTATTGGACTACTTGGCTACTGGCAGCCATCAGTGGACTACCTTGGCCATACTGTAAGCGAACTGAATACATTCCTTATAATATATATTATATATATAAGATATATATATAGATATATATATATAATATTCATTTTTGTTGATTCTGCATCTCAAAAGAATCTGACTAACACACTGTGACACCACAGTGTTGCTATTAACATCACAACCTCATTGTGATATCACAACTTCCCTAGTGACACCACAACCTCACAGTGACATCACAGCCTATTTGTGACATGCGGTCTGTTTATTACTGTGGGCATTCCCAGCTCGCTGGACAGTTGCCAACAGGAAATTCCTGGGACAAATCTTTCCACTCAGTCTTTTAAAACTTTTATTTATTTCAAAAAAAATTTTTTCATGGATGAGAAAAGAACAAGCAGGAAAAAAAGAAAAGAAAAAGGACCCCCCCCCCCAAGTACTAAAACACACAAACAAAAGTCCCCGAGGGTTCCAGGGTTCAGGGAGGTTCTGACTCCTTTGCGCCCGGCCCTGGGTTTTCCCCCTGGAAGGATTTGTGACCTCACATCTTCACCTGTTGTCATGCCAGACCGCTTTATTATCGTCAAAGTCTCAGGGACCACGCTTCTTGAGAGGGACGGCTCCAGGGCTAGCTTTCTCAGGGAGGAGGCAGCTGCTACGGAAGCCTAAGGAACTGTGAAAATATGGTACGTCCTGTTCCCTTCGCGGCCTCTGGATGCGTCTCCGGTGGGGGGCGGCCGGGATGACATCAGCTCCGCACCATCGGCCAGAAAACAGCCTCCCTGGACTCCCTTCGCCGCTGCAGAGAATGTGCTTGGCCTGCTCCCCCAAACCAACTGAGCACCTACTGTGTGCTGCCCCTCCCTTATACACACCCGAGGAAGCTGGAGCGTAGCGATGGAACAGTTCTCCCACGAGACTCGCACGGTGCAGACGGGGATCACGTAGTTAAAGAAGTAGGTGGGGGCTGGGCTCCCCCGGGCTTGTGGCACAGGCTGGTGAGCTCAGCCCCCCAGGAGGTCAAGGCAGGAAGTTCAGGGATATCCTCGGGTACATAGTGAGCTTGGGCCAGCCTAGGCTACATGAGACCCTGTCACAAGAAACAGAGAGGAGGAGGAGGAGGAAAAGAGCTAGGGTGGAAGAATGGGGAGGGAGCAATCCAGGAGGACATCTCCGGGAAGGTGGCATTTTAGATGGCATCTAAAGAGAAGAGACAGGCTGGGGAGGATGGGGACAGGACGTAGTGACAAAGGGGGAGAGGGAAGCACCACCCATGTGTGACGCTCTGCTTTCTGTTGCTTTGACCCAGTCCCACAAGCTGAGTCCTTAAGGACGGAGCTTTCTTCAGCTCACAGCTCCGGAGGCTGGGAAGCCCAAAGGGGGGGGGATTTGGGGAGGGACTCACGTCCTGTCCCCCCACATGGCAGAGGCCTCAGGGCGAGCATCCTCAGCCACCTCCACCTTATTTTTTGCGACAGAACCCAAAGCTCACTGAGTCAGGGGCGCCAGAGGACTGTCTAAGCATGGAGGATCCAGATGCCATGGCATCCGGAGGCTTCTTTCTTTCCTCCTCCTTTCCTTCTTTCCTCCTTCTTCATTCTTTGTCTTGTTTTCTTGCTCTTCCTTTCCTTTTCTTTCCTTCCTTTCCCCCTTTCCTTCTTTTTTCCTTTTTCTGTCTTTCCCTCCTTTTCCTTTCCTTCCTTCTTCCTTTCTTTTTTTCCTCCTTTCCTTCTTTTTCCTTTTTCTCTGTCTATACCTCCCTCCCTCCCGCCCTTCCTGTCTTCCTCCCTCTCTTTCTTCCTCCCTCCCCTCCTCCCTTCCTTCCTTCCTCCCTCTATCTCTCTAAAGTGGATGCTAGGGACCTGAACTGGGTCCTCACGCATGCGCAGCAGGTCTTTATCATCCAAGCCCTCACCTCAGTCCCTGCTTCTCATTTGATAGACATGGGGGAGGGGGATCAAGGCCCGGCTGGAGCCCAGTCCCGGCTGGGTGTCACTAGGCACAATCTTACCAAAGCATCATTTCCTTTTATTAAGTAATAAACACATGGGTCTGAATCATGAGCCAGGAAGGTTTTTCTGCCAGGGGCCGACATGAGGGTTCTGTGGTGAAGGCATTTGCCACGCAAGCCCCACAACCTGAGTTCAAACCCAGGAATTCACAGGTCAAAGGCAAGGACTGAGTGCATTCACATGTTCACACACATGTACACAAGTGCGTGCGTACACACACATACACACACACACACAACACACACACACACACACACACACGAGTGATAATAAATTCAATGAAATGAGATGGGGAACATTCTAGGTTTTCTTTGCTGGCCACGTCATCTTTTTACGGCCTCTCAGTTGTCCTATGTTGTACTTATTCATCAGAGGGAGTAAGAAAGAGGAGACACACACCCCATGGTGCCCACAGAACCAGTCCTCTCCTCCCATCATATGGGCTTCCGAGGATCAAACTCAGGTCTCAGCTTGGTTGAGCAGGCTCTTTACTTGACACGCCATCCTGCCGCCCTCAGCGGTGCTGTTGGAGTGGAAAAGGAAGACTCCTCAGTGCCTAACTGATCCATGAGCGCAAGAGTTCCGATAAAACTCTATTTATAGGGCTGGAGAGGTGGCTCAGGGGTTAAGCCTCCGCCTTGCAGGCGGAAGGTCCTGAGTTCGGATCCCAGATCCCACGTATAGACGCCAGGGGAAGCAGGGGCGGCCTGCGCTTCTGGTCCTGGTAGGGCGGACCTGTGAATCCCGGGGCAGAAGGAGGTGGAGGCGTCCATGTGGTTCGCGAATTCGTCCGTGGTTCTACACAACACACACCACACAACACACACCAACACACGCATATCGACACAGTTAATAATATAATATATAAAAAAATTTTTTAAAAAAACTCTATTTATAAAAGAGCAGGCACCTTAGCTGGGTTGGTGGTCCAGCTGCTGACCAGTGGGGTTAGACGAACCCCTGAGAAGGGTGGAAGGGAAAGGAAGCGGGAGGGGCACCAACGGTCCTTACACAGCTCAGAGAGTAAACCAGGAAAAAGGATCCCCCACCACACACACACACTTGCTTCTTCCAGGTCCATTCCAGCCCTCCACTGACTGGGATGTGGCCCAGGCACATGGGGCAGGGCCAGGGACTTCATCGAAGCGGCCATTCAAATACCACATGAGAAACTCCTGCAGCAGACACACTCAGAAAGAGGTTCTGTCCAGGCGGCTCTGGTGACCTGAAGTGAAATGGCTCCTGGCATAGTAGAATCTCGGGGTACAGCCGGCTCTGGGCCCCGCCCTCTTGTCCACATGCTGAGCAGCCCTGAACTCCGGGAAATGACCACTCTTGGCGCTTCTCATGATCTATCTGGTTCAAGTCCAGCAGAAAGACAAGAAGTGACTTTTCCCAAGGCTGTGGGGGGAAAAAATTAGTATATCCCAAGGGTTCCAGTTGGGCCAGAGAATGCTGTGTTCTGGTGTTTGATTGGACAATCCTGAGTCACATGGCACCAACGGAGCTGGATTTGATATGACCCAAAGCTCAGGGACTGAGTCTGGGGGGAGTGCAAGGGGAGCTGTGGTTCCCTAGAGGAAAATTGGGGTGCTTTCTGGAGTGGGGGAGCCAACCACAGATTTTGAGACACATTCTGTAGGCCAAATATTTTTGCTTGAGCAGTTCCAACCACCAAAGGGGTTAAACAAACATTGCTGACCATGTGGGGGGGGGGCAAGCTAAAGCCTTCAAGAGCCAGAGGCAGCCGGCAGGTCACTGGCAAAGCTGACGCTCCCCCTTCCCCAGCTGAGTTATTTCACCCCTGCATTTAGCAAGATGTCTTAACTAGCTGCAAGGGGAGACAGAGGGCTCCTTTATGTCCCCCCCCCCCCCGACACACACACACCAGACCGTGATTAGAGCCCCATGTCTGCAACATTCTCTTAGATCAGAAAGTGGAAAGTGCTGGAAATTAGCAGGCAATCATAGAGATGGCAGCCCACGCAGCTGTGGGACTTGGCACTGTCTCTGTGTCCCCTGCCCAGAGGAGGGAGCTGTCTCACTGGAGAGGAGGACAGAGGGTCAAAGGTCTCGGGACCTACTTGGGTTTTGAAGCAAGAATGCTGGGTTACCTTGGGTAA
Source organism: Typhlomys cinereus (assembly GCA_023101885.1). Lineage (NCBI taxonomy): Eukaryota > Metazoa > Chordata > Mammalia > Rodentia > Platacanthomyidae > Typhlomys > Typhlomys cinereus. The sequence goes on along the minus strand of JALPQD010000199.1, from coordinate 3,593,785 downwards.
GGTGACGGGCGTCTCTGTTCAATGTGAACCAGGCCCCTCCCTCACTTGAAGGCACTGTATGGTATTCCGTGAGGTGACCCTAGGTCAGCCTGTGCCCTCCAGGTTCCTTGCCGTCCCATCTTATCCTATACCATCCCATGCAAATCGGTGCTTGCCCTATTTGCTCAGAAGTGCCTTGGGGCACGTCCAGTCTCCATCCTTCCACCCCAATCACTGTACTTCCGTCTCTGTGGACGCGGCTCAGCGTGGACATTGATCCGAGTTTGGCCCAGTGTTCTGTGACCTTCAGGACCCCTTGCTTCGGGACCCCAATTTCTTCATCAGAATCAACAGCCATGTTGGGGAGAGGTGGACACCAACCCGTAAGGGTGAGATTTTGGTTTTTAAGAATAGGTACTCGGGGGACACTCTCCAGCCCACTTCAGAGGTTCATTGTCTTGGGGTGGTGGGTCTCCTCAATGTCTATTAAACAACACTCCATCCCTGTGCCCTTCAGCACACGTGTAGAGCCCACCCCCATGCAGTCCCTCAGGGATCCATGAGGAGCCCCAGGTGCTCATGGGAGACACGGGGAGGGGAAGCCAGCACCGCAGATCCGCCACCGTGAGAAGGGGGAACGTTGCTGACTTCAGATGGAACCTGGCTGCATGCAGCCAGCCTTCTGGTGTGCCCAGGCCTGTTGGCACCTGTCCGCTCCTTGCCCCTTTGCCAACGTGCGTTTTATCAAAGGGATGTGCCCGCCTGTTCCCACAGCTTGCCTGGCCTCTCCTCTTCCCTCTTTGGCAGGTGCCTCCAGCTTCCCTGCCCCCCTCTGCCCTTGCTCGCTATGTATGTCTTCTTCTCCCCCAGCCCTATGGCAAAACCCGGGTCTGTTATGAACACGGCCGCTCACGGCTCTGGAGGCTGCAAGCCCAAGACCACGGGATCACAGATTCTATGATGGGGAGAGGTAGGGGGAGAGGGAGAGGGCAGGGGGAGTTGGGGGTGAAAGAGAGGTGGGGGGAATGGTGAGGGGCTGGCTGTTGGTCCCTGGATGGCATTTCTTTCTGTGGCCTTGTGTAGCCAAGGTGCAAACGGTTCACCTGTCCCCAGGATTCTCCCATCATGTGACAGAGACCCCACGTGTTAATATCAGCATGTGCTTTGCCGTCCATGTATGGAATTTGATTTGGAACGCTGCAGCCCTGACAGGAAGGCATGGCAGGACTCCTCTGGGTTACTGCTAGTCCTCGTGCCCGGTCCACTACCGTTCTCTGGTACCACTGTCTCCCGCTTTCCTTCACCTGTATGGCCTGTTTAACCAGCTGGGCTCTGCCTGGTGCCCGGCACTGTATGAGAGCTCAACTGATGGGTGGGGTCTCGTGGCCATCTTGGACCCTTCTTGCTCACTCTTTGTCTTTCCCTCTTCTCGCTCTGCCATCCCTCCTCCTCCTCACTCCTCCAGACCCATCCACAGTGCCAGGCCTAGGCCATGCCCCCTCGGGCTTCAGTATCCTGCATAGGGAAGGTGTCGTGCTAGCCACAGGGCCCCTCCAGCTTCTTCCTGTGATGGAGCCAGGCGTGGCCATGGAGTAGCTGGAGCAGCTGAATCCAAACAGCAGATCCAACGGTCTTTGCCCTGCTCTGCTTGGACTCAGAATGGCTGGCCAGTTGGATTCGCCTGTGTTGAGACCGATGGTGGGAGGATGAGTCCCAGGGCAGCCAGGGATGCTGCATCGAGTGCACGTGTGGCCCAGGCAGGGCACAAGTCCTGCTGCGCCTCTGAGCTCCCGCCCCAGAGGAACAGTCTGTGGGTCGCTGGTCAGCCGGGCCCGGCGCACCCAGGGCAGCTAGAGCAGGTGGAAGGCAGGTGGTGTCCAGCTGCTGCAAGCCGTGGGGGCTGGGGCGGCGCCGCTGTAAGTATGTGCTTAGCATGGGCAAGGCCTGGGTTCCCTTGCAGTACAGACAGAAGGGGAGCAGCTGGGGGTGTGGTTCAGTTGATATAGAGTGTTTGCCTGGCATGTCCCCAGATCCAGCAATCAACACCACATAAACTGGACTTTGTGGCTCACACCTGTGATCCCAGCGTTTAGAAGATAGAGACAGAAGAATCAAGGGTTCCAGGTCATTCTCAAGTATATAGGGAGTTCAAGGACAGCTTGAGAGGGGAGA